>KZ820217.1:0-18096 GCA_003144235.1 Violaceomyces palustris | reverse complement strand
GGGGGGGGGCAAGAGACTCACTTCAGGAACGTAAGTCTGAGCGATCCTCTGAACGTGCTTGGTGGCTGAGACCGTGGCTAGTTTGTCGGGGAATGCGATTTGGAGACTGGAGGGGGAAGAGGGGGACCGGTTCGATTGAGTTTCGATTCCACTCTCCCATCTTTGTACGGGATGAGGCTCCAACTCACGGCTCGCCTTGCTTCCTGTAGGCTAGCATGTCCATCTGGAGGGCGAGTTTGACTTTGGATCGATCGAGGTCGAGTCGTTTCGCGTAGTGTTGGGATCCTACTAGACCTTGTTCCTCGCCGGAGAAGGCGACGAGGTGGACCTCGCTTGCAAAGTCGATCTTGAAACGTCCGATCGACCTTGCGATGCCTAGGAGCGCCGTCGTACCGCTACCGTCGTCGTCCCCTCCTGGAGCGTCCACGACTGGGGAAAAAAGAGGAGGGGGGGGGGGGGGGATGTCAGAGGATGGGCTTCAAGACTCCCTCCCTGCCCCATCTTTCTCCATGACTCACGACCAAACGATCCTCGACTGTCGTAATGAGCAGAGATGAGGACGATGCCTTCTTCTTCTTCCTTCCCACCTTCGACTTGGACGGATCCTTCCCCCCCTTCCGTTGCTGGGATCACGCTGTTGATGTGAAAAAAAAAACCCCCCCAAAGATGGGGAAGGTGTCTGTTTGTAAGCGATCTTGGGATGTGGGGGGGGGGGGGGGGGTGGGGGGTTGGACTGACCAAACGACATTGGGAGAAAAGTACTTTTCGTACTCTTGCAAGCTACACTTTGCTCCTGGGAGGTCTCCAAGGTACTTTGTCATTTCGCCTTGACCGGGTCGACGGTGGGGGAAAGAAGGATGCGGAGAGAGAGTGTGTTGAGCTCAAGACGTAGGGACAAAAAGGGGGTTACCACGGCGCTCTCCACACCTTTGATCCATTCGGCAGCCTTCCTGGCACCGTAGGTGGAACTGTGACGAGACTTCCATCCTACGCTGTCGATCAGCCGATCCTCTCCCGTCAGGATCCTGACGTCGGCTCTCAGGTTCTTGATGCTCAGTGCGTCGGAAGAGATGATGGTGTCGACCAAGGGGTTGTACCTTGGTTTTTCGAAGAGGGGTTCGGGCTTGCTTGGTGACGCCACCTCGTTGGCTGATGGGGAAGCTCTTCGACGCTCGAGGGAGAGACGGTTGAGCCTCGTGTCCGGGGGTAGGATCGAGTCGAGAAGGGAGAGCCCTTGGTCGTCTGCGACAAAGATGGCAAAGTTGGGCTCCAGGTGGATCAGCTTGACCTTGTCGCTGAGGTCGTGCTCGAAGAGACCTTGCTGCTGCTCCGATCCAAGCTGGATGTCGTAAAGGCTCGACTGTTGCCACACCAACGGTCGTGATGAGGTTGGTTCATCCTGCAGAGACTCGGAGGAGCTCGTCTCGTACACGAGGTGCGCCATCTGATACATCCAAGCTTGGGCTTGACCCGTGGAAGTCTGAAGAGGTTCTGAAGATGACTCTTGAGGCACTACGATCTCTCTGGCAGCGATCAGAACGTGACGGAGAGTTTGGGAAGGGATTTGGGCCAACTTTTCCCATCCTTCCGGCTTCTTGGTCACGTTCGAGTGGTCGCAGCTCGAGCTGGCCGTCCAGAGATTCAAGACGTCGGCTGCTCGGGAGGAGTGGGGAAGGACGTGGAAGGATCCGGCGTGGTGGAGGAGGCAAGCTTGCTGGTTGAGGTGGTCTGAAGATCCGGGGGGTGGACCAGAGAGGATCTCTAAAAGGTTTGGTTGCTGTTGTTGGTGTTGTCGTTGAGTCGCCTTGGGAGAGAGTTGAGGGTTGGATTCGTTGGGGATCCTGAGAGCCAGGGCGACACCCAGAGCCAAGATGGACGCCAAGGAGGCGTAGTAGGGAAGACGTCTTGGAACCATCGTGGGTCCTTTGCTCCTCCTGGTATGGGGGTGGGAGTGGGAAGGGAAGTGATTGAAAGGGTAGGAAATGGTTCTAAGATCGAGTGGCTTGAGATGGAGTGAATGGTGGGGTGATGGAGGGATGGGATTGGGGGTGACTGAGGGGCGAAAGTGGAGTGGGAAAGCGTGGAAGCGAAGGTGGAGAGAACCAGGATGGTGCGTGCACGCGCCAGTCATCAGATCGCCTCTCTCCTTCACCTCTCTCTTCTCGGGCGAGAAGACTCCCAGGTTGGCGGTCGAAGCGTTGGTCACACCTTCGGATTCCACTCCTCCTTGATCCATGGCCTGCTGAGTCAATATTCATCATGCAGCGTAACATGCGGTGCTTGCAGCATGTATGCACGCCTGTACATGATGAAACCCCCCTCCCCTCCTTTCCTCCAACACCACGGGTGCCGGCTGGAGGCCCTGCTCGTCCGGCGGCGAATCAGCTTTTCGCTCAGATGGTTTTATCCACTCATCGCTTGACCACGGGTTAGCTTGTTCACAGACACATACCTCACACTGTACCCGCAACTTGGAACAACAATGGAGTACATGTGTGCTGCACATGCGATCGAGGTTCGCCATTCGACCGGTGTCTTGTCCTTGAAGCGGTCTTTGTACCGCAGCGGGAAGGTTGCCGTGTTTTGATTAGCATTCACCTCGGGGACCATTGCACCTCCTCCACCTCAAATACCGAACATCGTCTTCCCCTCGCTATCCCCCTCCCTTTCTCCCCCCCTTCTTGCCCACGTTTTTCGATCTCATCTCCGTCACTGACGTGTGGGCTCCCGCATCCGGATAGGTGGACCCAAGGCTTGAAGGGATTGCAACCATGACCTGGCTCGATGGATTCCCTTCCGATCAATTCTTCGTCAAACTTCCAAAGGACGGCGAGCACTCTTCAAAGCCTTACAGGTTCGCCGACCTCTCCTCACACGTGCTAGAGGAGAGCATCCTTGCCTGGGGTTTCAAGACTCTTGGTGACAAGTTGTACGATGTCGTCTTCTACTATTCGGATCGCATCCAGCCCGATCTGGTCGTCCCTCGGCTCTGCCTGGTCGAGAACGTGAGGGCCGACATGTGGACCGGTTTCACCGCTCAACTTCTTCCTTGGACTGGCCGCAAGAGCTTTCTGAGTCTCTTCACGGATGCCGTGACGGTCGAACTGCGTAGCCTTCACGATGGTCACCTCATCTCTCGGACCGACCTTTCCGACAAGTACGCGAGCTTGTTCGCACCTCAGCCTGTCCATCCCCACTTCCTTCCACCTGGCCTGGCCCATCGCCACCTCATCTCCTTCCTCGCCGAGGACAAACGTGTGAAGGAACGCTACTCTTTTCTAATCCTCGATGCCGATGACCTCTCGATGGTGGCTTCGATCCATTTGCCCATGCCCAATAGCCTGGCGATGACGAGCTACCTCTTCCAGCCTGACCGGCGCCTCATCGCCGTCAGCTCTGGTACAGGCTTCAGCAGTGCCGGAAACCTTGAGCTCTACAGTGTTGACCTCGAGGCTTCCCCGCCTGCCGCCTCCCTACAGAGTTGCATCAGACTACCGGCCTCAGCGCCTGATTTCTGCGAGCCCCTCCGCATCTCTCCTTTGGTCAGCTTTTCTACAGACACCTACTCTCTGCCCGACAAGGTGGTGGCCGCCAACAACGTTCACACCTTTGTCGTTGACGTCAAGGCCTTCGACCTCGCTTCCTTCCACGGCGCTTCACCTGCGAAAGCCCGTAGCGTCATTCTGGGCACCAGCGATTACCACGAGCTCGCTGCCGTCTTACCGTACAAGGGGCAAGTCTGCTCCTTGGATCCCCGTAACGCTCGAGCTCTCGTCTCTCACTACACCTGCGGAATTGGATCTGCCAAGGTTGTGGTCATGGTCAGACTGGATGCGTCCAGCGACATGGTGAGCCGCTTGCCTCGGCGAGGGAGGATCTGCTTCAAGGAGAGATCGAGCTGCATCCACGAGGACCAAGGAGTCCGCCGCAGTCCCTCAGCTCGAGGTGAAGAGGACGAGGATATTTCCGAGTGCAGCTTTTGGCACTCGGAAGAGGATGGAGGGACCATCAGGGAGGACAGCCCTGACGGCCCGATCAAGTACGCCCACGACGAGGTCCAAGTGCGAGGAGAATATCAAGCCATGCCCCTCCTGATGACGAAAGCTCAAGTGCCGCAGTCGCAGAGCTTTGGTCTGGATTTCGCACCCGGGCTCTGGAAGCGCGGCATCTTCCGACAGGTTCACAAGGAAGGTCGGAAGGAAAACTTTGCGGCCTTCTGGACGTTTGAGTGAAACGAGGATTCGATCTGGCGCATGTGGTGAAATGGAAAAGAGACTTGGACGCTCGTCTACATGGATGTACACATATCATCAATGGATCGAATATGAAAACTGTAAACTTCCGAACCCTTTTTTGGGGGGGAGGGGATCTTTTGGCCACTACATGCGGACACGGTTCTTCCAGGGGATATCGTCAGACAATCGGTTGAGAATACTTCTCCTGAGGCCCGCCGCGGTAATGGTCGACCTCTGGCTCTTGGGAGCTTGCTTCTTGCCATCGAACACGGTCAACGAATCGATGACGGCGTTGTAGCTCCGGATCGAAGACCTGCCAGGCTGGTACAGGGAGATCATGATCTCGATCTGATCCCTGATCCAACCGGCCATTCGGTCCAGCGCATCGAAAGCGAACGCGTCGAGCTCTTCCGCAATGTCTACCTGACCTGCATTCGGAGCCGAGCCCTGCTGTCGGCTGTAAGTGGTGACAAAATCTTGCCACCTCCCCCGAAGGCATCCGTGTACGGCCAAGAATTGGTCCCGCACCTCATTGCTTCGCATGTAGTCCAGAAGCCCGGCCATCGAACGGATCCTGCCGATCTGGGCCGAAGCGCAAAGGTCTTTGAACTGTCGTTGACGCCGGATGAAAAAAAGGAAGGAAATCAAAATCTGTGACGAGCTCTCGTTGTCGGATCGGTTTTCAAGCCCCCCGTCCCGTTTCACTTTCGCGTACTCACCTCACTCTGCCTTATGTTCTTCCCACCAAAGTAGATCCCCTTGAAGAGGTTGGCCATCCGTTCCAAAGCCGGCATCTGGTTCTGACCGCAGCCGTAGATGCCGTTGCAAGGCTGACACCTTGCAAGCGTTTCGAGCAACGCACCCCCCTTGATCCATTCGTCGGCCCATTCGCAGATGTCTCTCACTTCCTCTCCATCGCCATCTACCCTTGCACCTTTCCACAGGTCTTCAATCCCCTCTAACTCCTCTTGGATGAAGCGAGAGACTACCAGCCGGTTTCGATTTATTTATTTTTTATCTTAGCGACGCTGACCTCATGTCGATGAACCCATTCTTTTCTCGCGCGACCAAAAGAACACTTACCGAATTGAGTCTCGTAAATGTGTTCTCGGGCGTAGATGCCGCCGTTACTTCCACTGAAGCCAAGGGGGCTGGCACCTTTCAATCCCAGAAGGAAGCACCAGGAATGGTGGGCAAAAAGTGAGCCTTCGAGTCCTTGGAAAGAAGAACTGGTATCGTCCAAATCCCTTTTCCCAGACTTACCTTGTGTGGATCTGAAACCGCCGTCAACATACCTGGGTGCACTCAGATCCCAGTAGGATGAGATGGGCACGCTGGAGTAAGGAAGTTTTGGGACGGTGTACGAGCTCAGGCAGGATGAGGAGGGAGCTCGCTTCTGGGGTCCATCCTCAAACAGGCCCACAAGAGAGGCTAGGTCCCAGTCTTGGTGATCGTCTTCGGAATCCCTCTCGATCCCCTCGAAAGCGAGAGCGTGAACTTCTGCCATCATCTCCTCCTCGTCACCATCGTAGAGCTCGCTTCTCCTCTCGAGGTAAGAGTCTCCACCGTATACGCTGCAAAGGCTCGAGTCGCTGTCATCCTGTTCTTCCACCGTGGGGCAGAAGAGGGAGCCGGGGAGTCTCGGGACCGAGAGTCGCTTTCTCAAAGGCAGAGTGGAGGAAGCGGAGCCATTCGGATCCTGGTTGACCAAGGGGCTCTCAAGAGCCCTATTTTCGGCTCCTTTCACTGGTGGTGGTGATGGTAGAGCAGCCCCTCGTAGCGATCCGAGTGCCACGGCTGAAATCGGACTCTTCTCGCGTTGTGCGATGGTGGCAAGCTCAAGGGCCTGGTCAGCAAAAGACCCTAATGTCCGAGGGGGGATGGACACGTTTCGAACCAGATTGGTGGATCCATACCCGCCATCGGATTCCATCTCTTCCGATCCAAGTTTTAGACCTCTTCTTTGATGATAGCTGACGCAAGACGATGTCCCTGCCATGGGGAACGTGGCGAACGACGTCTCGTATCCGCTACCACCGCTTCCGAACACGGGGACGCCACCAGTGACGCCTGCCTTGAGGGCCACACCGTAATCCGGCGTGGAACAGGCCGAGCTACCGGAATCGGCCGACAACGTGAGTCCAGCGTAGGCATCCGCACGAACGTAGATCCGGGCATCCATGATGCTGCCTCCCAGGACATTGAGTCCGAACTCGGTGCTCGGGATGATGTGGGCCTTGATCTCTCCATTCGCCGTCAAGGAGGCTCCAAAGTTGGAGCTGAGACCTTGAGCCTTTCCACTGGGCTGAAGACCCGCTCCAATGTCACCTCCGTTCGTGAAGCTTCCTCCCTCGTACCCCAACTGGATACCGTAGTCTCCAAAATCAAAAGCGACACCCGTCTTCAAGTTTCCGTTCGCCTGCAGCGATCCCTCCAGCTGACCGTAAACGGCGAAGGAGGGACCGATCGAGATGAGTCCCGGAGCCGAAAGACCTGGGAAAGTGGAGCGGATGAGCTCCTTGGGATCTGCTCCCCAAGACGCATGAGCATTGACATCGATGCTGAGTTGGAGGCTCACGCTTCCCGAAGCCTTGGTGTACACGTAAGCGTCCTTGACCGAGGGTGGTACGACCGAACCTTCGAAGTAGAAACCGTACAAGGCGTCAAAGTGAGCACCTGCTTCGACGTCGACGTCGAAGGAGGATCGATAGTACCCGCCTCCGGCAAGAGGGCACTGCTGCTCGGCATGGAAGAGGTTCCACTGGTCGTAGTAACCAAAGTTGATGCTGTCCCTTGAGCTGGTCGAGACCGTGGTGACCCTTTGGGTGACTCTAGAGAGCCATTGGCCAAAGTTTCCAAACCATCTCCGGTTGAGAGGGTGGGTAGGATCGTCGTGGAAGCTTCTCTTGTGGAGGATCGAACCTCGAAGCCTCTCGATATCCCGCTTCTGGGGGCTGTCGACGATGTCGTCCCAGTAGCCTCTGATATCGGAGGCGTCCGCTCTCATGTAGATCGGACCGTTGCTCTCGGGGATGGTGGCAAAGTTGTAGTCAAAGCTCAGCTTGTAGACCTTTTCACCTTTTGGTTTCAAGGCCTTGTGCTCGCTTGGAAGAGCGTCGTCGCCATCTGGGTGTTCGGTCAGGGACGAGATCCTAGCGTAGTGACCACCGCACTCTGACGAGAGGCGCACAACAGTGTGTTCAGCCTCACCGAGGAAGACGTGACTGCAACCCGAATCCTCTGCCGTCATCTCCTTGGAGCAGTACATGGTCACCTCCTGAGGCTCGTGCGTATCGCCCTGACATCCAACAACCTTCCAATCCGAGTACAAAGCGATGTTGGAGACCGCGTTGGAGTTGGGAGAAGAAATGAAGACCTCACCGAAGGCGTCCGTCTCTGGACTCTCTGGATCCCAAGTCGAAGGCTCCTGCATGGTGACATCCATGCTTTCCGATGACAAGGGTTCCATCTCCAACGTCTCGGTGGCTCCTTGCACACTTTCGGAAAAGACCCACTGAGCAGGAACGTCGCTCTCGGTCCCGGCAGGTGGGTCGCAGCAGTAGTTCTTGTAACCGTCGATGCAGAAGTCATTGGGTTTGTCCCCGGCAACGTCGATCGCGATCGAGACTTTTCCCCTTGGGCAAGCGTTGTCGCCCAAGCAGTGGGGACCTTGTCCCACCCATTCGCAATTCTTGTAGTTGACTGTGGCCGTGCATGGAATGAAGCATTCAAGATAACGTGAATAAAAGGAAAGCGGAGGGAAAAGCTAAAACAGCGAGGAGAATCCCTCATCCCTCCGCCTTCCTCTCTCCTCGGAAAACTCTAGCCTTCGGAGAGGCTAAGTTTGGTTCGAATGAGATGGGAAAAAAAGGGAATCAAACTCACACGAAGACTTGCAGCAGAGTTCCTTGTAGGAACCTCCGGTGGTAGGGTCATCCATGCAAGCTACCTGATTTCCAGCATTCCCCGTCTGTCCTTCGGTCACATCCATCGAGAATTCTTCTCCCAACGAGCGGAGACAGGTGTCTCCGCAATTTCCCCACCTGCACTCCTCGGGTTGAGGTTGGTTGGGCTTGCAGCACAATTGCTGCAGTCCCCCCGTGCACAAAGGTTGACCGAAGGGAGCCATGCTGGATTCGACACTGACTTCGCCGATTCGACAGCTTCCCGCACATCGTTCGAACGCGATCTCGTTCGTCCAGTAGCAGTCGGTCGGAGCGGTTGTGGTGGGGCAGCAAATGGCGGCCGGGTTGGGGTTGGTTCGGCATGAATCCTTGAACTCTTCCGAAAGGTAGGTCGAACCCACCTTCGTGAAACCGACTGGACAAGTGTCGACTCCGCAAGCCATCGTTCGACACCCTTCCGGTCCGCGATGAACGTCTCCCGTGAAGGAACCGCTGACGGTAGGGTAGAGACCGACCAGGGCGTCAAAGGTCGGAGTGTCCTCATCGATCGACCAGATCATGGTTCCCCCCAAGCAGTTCGAGTTGGCGTATTCCACCTTCTTTTGGAACGTTGCTGCGTTATCGTAAGATACCCAGTCGTTTCTGCCACAAGAGTAAGAAAACCAGAGAGGAAAGAAGAAAGTAATCCATGAAAACCGTACGGAATAGACGCGAAAAAAGGTGAGTGATGAGACCGATATCGTAATATCTGTGGGGATGGAAAGTGTTGAAACGGCTAAGTTGGAGAATGGAAGACCTACCCGTCATTGTATGTTGTGTACATCACCTCGGCTCCGGGGTCGTAGATAGGCTCTGAGCTCGAACCAGCGAGGATCTGCATGATGTCGGCATACTGGAAAGAAGGAAGGGTAGAAGAAAGTAGCAAGGAGGAAAGAGGTGGAGATTTTAGAGTTGATCTCGAGATATTTCAATCGAACCCCCCCCCCACTCCCTTCGAAAGATTACCTACTCACTCTGATCTCTCCAGACTCGGTGCTGCAACCGACCGTGGCTCCGCCATCACTGAAGCTACATCCCGGATCGCTGCAGGAAGGGTCGGTGAGGTGGAAGCTTCGTCCGTAGAATCCGATGCCGAGCACCACCTTGGCAAGGTCGGCGCCAACCCTCGAGAAGAGATCTACCGTCTGCTGGATCTCTGTAAGGTTGGTGTGAGCAAGGACAAAAGGGCCGATGTACGGGTCGCTTGCGTCCCATGTACCATGGAGGTCGTAGGTCATGACGTTGACCCAGTCGGAACTCTGCAGGAGCGAAGGGATGTCAAAGTGGCGTAGGTACCAGTACGAGGATGGAGCCGTCCAGGTCAGACCGTAGGGCCTCGATGCTGACTTGAAGGCTTGGTAGGTCCTCGCCATCATGTTGGCAAAGTTGGTCCGATCGTTCTCATTGCCTCCCCTCTCGGGAGCGCCAGGGTATTCCCAGTCGATGTCTATACCGTCGAATCCGTAGGTCTGCATGACGTTGACGGCGCTGCTGATGAAGTTGGACTGCATCGATTCCGAAGCCGCCAGGTTCGAAAAGTAGTTGAAGGAAGGGCCCGGGTCGTTGAAGCTCCAACCCCCGATCGAGAGCCACACTTCCAAGGCAGGGTTCTTCTGCTTGAGCGCGACGACCCTCTTCCACAGAGCCATGTCGCCATCCCCATCTTGGGGAACGACGTTTCCATCACCGTCGATGCTGGCGAAGGCGAAGTTGACGTGGGTGAGGATCGAGACGTCGAGCGACTCGGGTGGGAAACCGCAAGGACCGGAAGAGGCCCAGCTGGCGTAATAACCTATCCTTCTTCGAAGCGCGGTCGCCTGAGATTGGGAGCAGGTAGGGTGTCCGGGGATGTTGCATCCACTCTGACAACCCTCACCGCAGAACTCTTCCGAGGTGCCGCAATATCCGTACTTGGAGCAGCAGACGTTGAGCGGGCAGTGCTCGTGACCTGGGGAGGCGTAGGGACCACATTCGGCGAGCCGGTCGCATTTGGAAGTGCAAGTCTCGCCGCAGTATTCCGGTCCGAAACCGCACCACTCTCCGCTGCAGCAGGCTTCCTCGGAACAGGGGACGGTCGGGGTGCAACGGCCCACGGGGAGGCTGTTGTCGGATTGGTTGACGTAAGTCTGTCCGTAGGGGCTGGGAGAGTCCCTCTGAACGATGCTAGGGTACCAGTCGAAGGTTCGGTTCATCCATACGGCGATCGGAATGTCGTTGTGAACATCTTCAAGGTGATTCGCTTGACGATTCCGCCTGTGGTGCCTTCGAATTTGACCCAAGATGCCTTCCCTACCCTGGACTTGGAGAAGAAGACCTTTTCGGATCCCATGTGGAACGGTGAGGAAAAGTGGGTTGAGGGTTTTTCCAGTTCAATCGCTTTTTCCTCCACCTCTCTCTCTCTCTCTCTCTTTCTCCCCTTCCCCTCCTCTCCTTCTGATTCCCAGAAAAGGCTGACAACTTACTCAGCGCGACGCCCAAGAGCGAGATCCATATCAGGGATCCCAGGACTTGTCTCATCTTGGAGAAAGCTTGTTGAGAGGTATCAAGCGTTGGAGGGCTTGACCTCTATGGCTAGTCTGGCCCTTTTTAAGGCGATGAGGGATCCTCAAGCAAACCTCTTTCCGAACCGAAGGAAAGAGAAGGAAGAGATAAAGAAAGATTGGAAGAAAACTTTTTTTTTTTTTTCTTTTCCTTCTTCTTCTTCTTCTTCTTTTGAACAGAGAAGGAAGAAGAAGAAAAAGACAAAGATCGCTCTCGACGCTGCCGAGGGAACACGGAAGGATACCTTCCTTCACAGTTCATGTCTCTGGTAATCCTTCTTCCCTTCGATTTCAGCCTTGGCAATAAACCCACATCCAATCGATTGAAGGAGAAGGATCTTCCTGAAGAAAGCTGAAGGAATTCATCTGCATTTTTTGGGCGGAGAGTAAGATGCATTAATCCGGACTCGTGGTCCGACGATTCGGTTGGTTGATGAGAACCCTTGCAAGGAACCCAGTATCAAGGTGGGTAGACTAGAAAAGAGGGTGAGAGAAGGCAGCCTCGGGCGAGGGGCTGGAGAAGGAAACCAAGAAAGTGGGAAAGATCCAGGCATGAATGGCGAAGAAGTCACCCTCTGCACGTTTGAAGCGTATGGAAGCCGTGTGGGCATATGAAAACTGCGCCGAGGGTACGGAAATGGAAAAAGGGGGTGAGGAGGGGGGAAAAAGAAAGAACACCGAGGAGATGGTGACCAATCAGAAGTCTTCCCGACGAGGGAACCGAAAAGAAAGGCGGGGGGGGGGAGGGTGGGATCTTGGATGTTCTCAGTGGAGAAAGTTGGACGCCAACCAGACTTGCCTGTTACGTTGAGCCATGATTGGACAAACAAAGATGGGAAACAATACCACTTGCCAACCATGCGGAACCACCTCATGGGTCGATCAAGTCTCAGCTCATGCATGAAGACACGTCAAAGACCGAGGGGGGGGAATCAAAGAGGTAGGGACGATTAAAAAAAAAAAAAAGGCGAGAATTAGCCGAACATCAGGAACATGGCAAAAATCAACACTCCTGCACGACACACAGCACCACGGTGTGTATTTCGTGCATACCACATCATCAACTCCTTCTCCCCCTTCCCCCGCACCCTCTCTCCGAAAACAATGCTCCTTCCCATCTTGAACAGCGGGTAGTTCCTTGCTCGCCGAAAACTCCCGCCGGTCTTCATTCTACCGGCGTTTCCATCTTATGCCACGGAAAAAGGTTAAAAAAAAAGGGGTCCTCCTCACGCTTCCTGTTCTCCCCCCTCTCAACTAAATCTGACGAAGCGTTGACTCTGAAGCCAGTCGCTGATCTTGGTAGGAAATGTGATCTCAGTCACGAATCCAATCAAAGTTCCTCTTTGGAATGATCTTTCGGGGTGGGACACGTTTTGGTCAGCAAAAAAAAGGGAAAAAAACCCCCCCTTCCCTCCCACAAAGTTGAGGAGCTGGATGCTTTTACCAGAACAAAAAGTTGGTGATTCTCAGCTTCCCCCAAAGTTGAATCCCCTTCCTCTTTCATGGCATCCTTCCTCTTTACCCTTTTTCTCGTCATGTCAACCTCTCCAACGAGCAAGAGGCGATCCATCAAGATGAGAACCACGCTTTTGCTAGTCGTGGCCACCCAGCTGCTCGCCAGCGTCACGGGTCACAAAGGCTATTTCGACCATGATGAGGCTCTTCACCGTAGAATGGCAAGGATTCGATCCGTAAGGCGCCAGTCCGATGGCGGCACTGGTCAGATGCAACTCTACAAGGATGCTTCCCAGCTCGAAAGCGATTTCGGCCTATCTTCCGAATGCGCTGGAGCTTTGATGACCAGTTTCAACTGTGATGATAGGATCACTCACTTCGGGTACGTTGCGGCGAGCTCTTCGAGCAACCACGATGTCGTTTCCCACAGCTTGACTGACCTTCAAGGCCGTTTTCCCTCCGTGATTGCTGAATAGGAGCAGCCCCTCGACGAACACGACCTTCTTAGATGCGGTCTGCAGAGAAACTTGTGACGAGGCTCTGAACGAGTACCGCAGAGACACCCTGGAGCATTGCCAGGGAGAATCGTTCGCAGGCTACGATAACAGTACATACGCCATCACCGACGTCACTGACCAGCTCATACTCAATTACCAGCTCGGATGCCTCAAGGACTCTTCCACCGGGTCCTACTGCGTCAACACCGACTCCTCTCCCTGCTCCGACTGTGGCCTCAAGTCCATGAACAGAACCCTATCCAACCCGGTCGGTTACTCCGAATATCTCGCCAACGCTTTGTACGATCGGCTAAAGAATGAGTGCAAGGGAAGCCAATACGTCAAGTACAACGTTACCGGGCCTCCTGACTCGAGTAGCACTTCCGACCCGAACGGCTACACCCCCATCCAACGTAACTGCACCCTGACGGGTTACTACGCCGATCTCGACTCGAGCATGGACTGCGATCAGATAGCCCAAGCTTACCAGGTTTCATACTTCAACGTCTTGACCGCCAACCCCACCTTGTCGGTCAGCAACTGTCAAGTCAAAGCGGGACAGAGCGTCTGCCTTCCAAAAGCTTGCGAAACTTATGTCATTAAGTAAGCTGAGTGTGACCCAATCAAGTCCTGTCCAAGCTCTGATGTCGTGGCTGAGAATCGCCTACCCTCTTACCCCTCCCCGAAATCTACTAACCCCTACTCAGGCAAGGAGACGATTGCACCAGCATTATGGAACAAAACTCCCACAACGTCACCCGGCAACAGCTTGTTTCCTTCAACCCCGAGCTTGGCCTGACCTGCTCTCAAGCTCCAAACTTGGTGGGAAAAAGGATCTGCGTGTCGTGAGTGATTTTGACATGGGATGATGGGGCGAGACACACGTCCACCCGTGTTCTTTCTTCCTCTTTTTTTTTTTTAAAAATAAGAATCCTATAAACTTCTTTCCTTTGACCACAACTCTGACATGGGGCTGGGATGGAACCCTGATCGCCTTTCCAACGACAGTCCGAACGGAGGATGGTCGGACGTCAGCGCCTCACCCACAAACGGTTCGCCCAATTCCCAACCGACCGCCGCCGCCCCTGTTCCGAGCAACATCGCACCAAACACGACGACCAGCTGCTCAAAGTATTACCAGACCATGTCCGGAGATTAGTAAGTCGAAGTGGGGGTGTGTGTTAGGGGGGGGGGGGGGAGGGAGAACCTTCATTCCGCCTCCGCTGCCGTATCCGCTTTCCCCCATACGCCTGCTGACACTGAGGCTGCTCTGCCTCTCTCAAACCCAAAAGCTGCTTCAAGATCACACTTCGGTTCGGAATCTCTCTTGATCAATTCATCGACTTGAACCCCATGATCGACCAAGACTGCAGCAACCTTTGGGCGAACACGAGCTACTGCGGTGAGATGCTTTTCTTTGAAAATAAAACATGCTCCCTTATCCCCTCTTCAGTTCGTTCTTCGGCTGAACTTGTTCAAACTGGAACCCCCCTAACCCCCCCTCCTCTTCTTCCTCTGCCAGTCGATCCCTACCCACCTTATGGGACTCCAACGACGACCAGCACACCGACGCCAACGCCTGTGACGGATCATATAGAGTATCACCCTGATTGGACCCTGACTCCTCTTCCTACCGAGAGTGTCACAACGGTAGCCTCTTCCGTCCTGCCCACTGCCCAAGCCCCTGCACCAACCAACCTGGCTCCTGGATCCATCGACCATCTCTGCGGCATCTACTACGTCGTAGGATCTAACGACACCTGCGACTCGATCGCTCAAGAGTGAGTCCAAACAGGGTGCTATTCCTGTTATTTTTCCTATTTTGCATTTTTTTTTTTTTCATCTTCTTCCAAACCCCCCCCCCCCCCCTTTTCGTCATGTCTTTCTTCGTACCGATCCTGACTCGGAACCTCATTCGAACAATTTTCTTGGCCCAGCTACACGACCGACCTTGCAGATCTGGAGAGGTGGAATTCCGAGCTTCCCTGTGGGACTTCTCTGGCCTCGTTCCAAGGGAAGGCGATATGCACTCTGGGCCCGAGGAATTACACCGAGGTGCCGGTGGCTCGAGCTCCTAGCAACGTGGCGGGAGCCGCGAACCAGACCATCTGTGGTGACTACGCAGACGTCGAGGAAGGTGACGAGTGCGATGATTTCGCTGCTCTCTATGGAATGTACCTCGAGGACCTGATCGATCTCAATCCGGGTCTCTCCTCCGACTGCTCCAACTTCGAGGTGGGAGAGGCCTACTGCGTTTCACTCGCAGGCGTTCCCCTCTTCCCGGAGGATGGGAACGATGGAGGCGGTTCTGGTTCTGGTTCGAGTTCCGGCTCAGATGAAGGCTGCACCTCCACCTACAAGGTCGTCCAAGATGATACTTGCCAAAGCATCGCCACGAGTCACGCGCTGACCGTCGAACAGCTTCTCCAGCTCAACTCTGGAATCGACGCCGACTGCACCAACTTGTCGGTGGGTCAGACGTACTGCATGAGCAACGCGACCATACCAGGATCTTCGACATCCGACCCAGATCAGGGTGGAGGAGTCGAAGACGACTGCGCACAGAGGTACGAGTCGGTCGACGGAGACACGTGTGACAGCATCTCGAAAGCCCACTCGATCTCCACCTCGACTCTCGAGTCTTTGAATCCTTCTTTGGATTGCGGAGGTGGGAGTGACAAGCTCACTTCCGGTCAGTCGGTCTGCGTCCAAGGCTGTACTTCCCGTTACACTGTCCAGAGCGGAGACACGTGCTACGACATTGCCGACTCGCACGGAACCACCGTCTCCGCCATCCAATCCCTCAACCCTGGTCTTGATTGCGACCTCTTGAGCTTGGGTGAGAAGATCTGCTTGGCCAGCTCCTCCTCCTCTTCCTCACCCTCCGACTCGAATGGTTCCGGTTCGAACGATCCCGAGGTTCAGTGCGACTCCAACCCTTACACGGTCCAATCCGGAGACACTTGCTACGACATCGCCAGCCAGCATGTCCTTACCACCGCCGAGCTCCTGGCTGAGAACCCGGGACTCGATTGCCAAGCTCTCCGTGTCGGTCAGACCGTCTGCCTAGGAGCCAAGGCCTGCTTCGTCACCCACACGGTCGGTGAGTTGAGAAAAGAAAGAGGGCGAGTGGGGAAAATCAAAGGGAAAAAACCAGTCTTTTTGTTGAAATCCGACTTCACTTGAGACACTAAAACCAAACACGGATCTTTTTCCCACAGAGTCGGGAGAGAATTGCCACAAGATCGCTTCCAGATTCAAGGTCGACTTTGACACTTTCAAGAGCCGTAACCCTGACCTATCTTGTACTAAGTGAGTTTTTTTTATTTTTTATTTTTTATTGCTGGAAACCATCCCCTTCCCCTTTTGCTTTTGGAAAGAAGGAAAAAGGGGCCGGGCTCCCCACTCATCTTTGGGAGATCTCCCTCACACACTCTTCCCCGAACACCCCCCCCCCCCCCCACACACACACAGGATCCAAGTTGGAGACATCGTCTGCCTGGGTCCTGACGCTTGCCTGGGAATGTACACGGTCCGTGAGTCTCTTCAACACAACCTCAACCCCCCCACCCAAACACTTCCCCACTTTTTCACCAAATCGGTGGACCTTTTGCACAAGGGTTTGGATGTTCGTCATGCCGACTTGATCTTCTTAATTTTTTTTTCCAATTTTTTTTTTCTATTTTCCCTCCTTCCACATCCCAGAATCGGGTGACACCTGTCACGGAATCGCCAGCAGCCACAACCTCGACTTTGACGTCTTCAAGAGCAAGAACCCTGGGATCCACTGCACCCAGTGAGTACCTGTAAAGCGGCGAGGTACCGAGGAAGAAAGGAAGACGGAGGGGGGAAGAGAGAGAGTCTTGCTGACCACCCATCCGACCGTCCCCACCCTGACCTCGACGGCCTTCCCCCCTCTCGTTCTGCGTCCAGAATCAAAGCAGGGGACCAAGTGTGCATCTAAAGTTCGATCCATGGGTTTTTTGGAGTCTTTGATCGGATCGAAGCGCTCGCAACCCAATTGCAATCTGAAGAAAAAAAAATAAAATAAAAATAAAAAAACGGAATCACAAACGTACATAAATGAACACCACCAAAGGACCCGACGCAGCTCCTCACGACTGGTTACCTCGGTCGCTCCCCTCCCCCTAGTAGGATCGCTCATCGATCCTTTTCTTGATCCAGTCCGGGAATCCTCTTCGAGCCAAGGAACAGAGGCGATGGGGGTGTCACACCGCTTGGACTTTTCTTTTCTTTTTTTCTTTTTTGGGCTGGAAGAGAGGAATATTTGTACAGAGAAATCATGAAAGAGGGACGAGATAGGAAGGTTGGGTCCACCGGGCGGACGATGGAGGAGATCTTCCCGAAATATCCGTCAAAGGATGGTGGGGGGAGGGGGGGTCTTCACAGAGAGATAGAGAGGGAAGGCAGAGGGAGGTGACAAGATTCCAAATTCCATTCATTTCCCCTCTCTCCCCACCTTCTCCTTTCGTCTTCTTTTCTCTTCTGATCTTCCTTCCCTTCCGTTCCTCTCCTCCCTGAGAAGGAGAGGGGGGGGTTTCTCTTTTCGAGATAAGACGTTTGACGACGCGGGGGACATGTTGAGTGAGAGAGGTGGAGGGAACGAGCGGCGCGCGCGCGCGAAAGGAAGAGGGGGGGGGAAGTGGCTCTCCCCCCCAAGCTGGAGGATGTCGCACGAGAGGTTTCGTTTTCCCGCCAAACCTTGGGCGTGAATACGAGACCTATACCGAGACCGAGATTTGTGAACCTCACGCGTGTCTCTGGGAATCGAATCATGGCCGGGGGGGGGGGGGGGGTAAGACTTGTATTCCTTCCGTTCTTGTTGCAAGAAAGGCGTTCCATCTCCCCACCCCGGCCCCACACAGCCCAGAGTCGCTTTTCCTCTTGGATCCCCCCTCTCCCCTTCATCGTCCCTCATCATCCTCTTTTGGGGGGGGGGGGGGAGGGGAGAGAGGAAGAGAGAAGAGCAAGGAGAAGAAGAAGGAAACATGAATTCAAATAAAATGGAATGAAGAATGAAATGAAATAAAAAGGAATCAAAGAACGCTCAAGCGAAGAGTCTAGATCCCACCTCCTCCCCCCACTAAATGCCTTTTTTTTTCAAGGTCAGCCAAGCTTCTGCAAGGGAGAGAAGCCCTCGAAAAAGGAAGAGGGAAAAGAAAGCCCTTTTGGAATCCAACCCACCCTTCTCTCTCGCTTCCTAGAGTGTAACCCCCCCCCCCCACCCACCCCCGGTGTTTGCTCTTCTTTTCCCCCCAAAGAGTTGTGTTGGTGGTGGTGGTGATGGTGATAGTGGTGGTGTGTGCGTACGTGCGCGTGTTCGTAGGTTGCTCAAGATTGGGATCCGTGTCGAACAACCACCAAAGGATTTCCTTTCATCACCGAGTCTAGCGCGGTACGATTT
>KZ820216.1:0-18107 GCA_003144235.1 Violaceomyces palustris | reverse complement strand
CCCCCCCCCCCCCCCCCCCCCCCCGGGCGCCCGCCCTCCTCCACCCCAACCCTTTCCTCTTCCGACGACCAGATGGGGATGATAAAGTCAGAGTTGGTTACGCCTCGCCACATTCGACTCGACTCAACTCTCGACTTGAATCATGCTTCGGCTCTCTCGCAGCAAGGGCCCGTCATAAGCAGATCACAACACGCGGATCACACGGCGGTCATCGACCCAAGCTCATGTTCTCACCCTTCTGTATCACATTCGAATTCACAGTCACATAAGCAGTAGTAACGAGCTTCTTTTGAAAAAAAAAAAAAAAAAAAAAAAGGGATTCATTCCCCTACCCTGTCCCCACACTCAAGCATGCTCCCCGTCCCCGTTCCCCTACCCCCTGTCTTCGTTGTGCCATCTGGCCCTTTGCCTCGTCGGATGGGATGACTTCCCTAGTCTCCTTTGCTGCCCTCCCTCCCACTGCATCGCTTGCCACCCAACCCCATACATTTCCTTGCTCTTCACTTGCAGTTGATTCCCTTCTTGAAACTGCTTCCTCCACTCGCTGAGTGGCATCACTCTCATAGACTCACTTCACCATTCACTCTGCCTTTGCAATTCGATCATCTCCTCACATACCACCCAAGATTCACTCTGCTCATTCGTATCAGGTGTCCTCCTCCTCCTCCTCCCCCTCCTCCTGCTTCCCTCCCCTAACTTCATACCTCTTTCGTGCATGTGCAGCTGTTGCACAGCACTTGGGGCCACGGATGCCCAGCGAGCACAATCATATCACAATCACAATCACAATTCAGAAGTAACTTATTGTCTGCATGTTGGAACAACTACACTCATGACTGTTGTCCATTTATGATCCATTACAGGATCCACAGTCCGAAAAACGAGGCAGCAGTTGCAGTCTATTCCTAGTGAGCGTAGTCGAAGTCTTGCAGTAGTAACTTCGCTCGAGCTCTCCTTCGCCCACGCACTCCCCATTCCCTTTTAAACAAAGGGGCCCCCTTCCTTGGCCTATAACACCTCCAATACCCTTCGCTGACGTCTCTCCCTCCCTCTCCCCCTCTCTTACGCCTCCCCACCCCTCTCGCTGTGCCCTCTCCCCTCTTTCTACCTCTCCTTCCAAAACTTCATCCTCTTTTCCCCAACCTCTCAATCACGTAGTTGGTCTAAGAGACCTTACGCCTCTCCTCTCTTTCATAAGCATTTTTTTCTCTTCGTTCTGGCCCTCGCTCAAATAGTTGCCTCTTCCCTGCCAACGCCTTCCTCTTCGCACTCGCACACGCAATCTCACCACCACATCTACTCTCTCACGATCTTCTCTTACGCTCTTCTCTACTCCTGGCATTTCTTGTTCTATCTACGAACCAGCAACAGTCTCTCGTACTGCTTTTGTCGCCCTCAAACAGCTCTTGTCCGCAACAACTCTGTTCGGATCCTTTCTACTATCTCGAATCTTCTCCTTTGCCCCAAAACTTTGCTGCTCCCGTCACCCTTTTCGTAGCTCTGATCAAAGGGTTTCCTTTTTTCCTTTTTTTTTTTCTTTTTTTTCTTTTTGACGAGAAAGCATCATACATCAACTCTCAAGTCTTCCTTGCCCACTACCTTCCAGCTACTTTCCCGAAGTTCCCGGCTTGAGAGTCCTAATCTTACCAAGCGCCGAAGGAAGCTCGACGTATCAAGAACGTATCAGGGCCGCCATCGATCAAGCCCAGGCCCACGCACCCTCTCACCTCTCAATATCTTTGCCTGCTGCAACCAAAGAGGACTCCGGGCCCTCTGAATCTTTCAAGACGCGGCCTCCACCATTTTGGTCACTTGAGTTTTAGGGTCTATCTGGTGTATAGGTCGAAGGGCATCGACTCATATCAGCAGCCGTCTCGTGCTCGGAAGGCGAACTTTGGGCCGTAGGATCAGCGCCAAAGTCGATACCAAGGCCAGGAACCACGGCTGTGCTTTGAGGTCGCAGCCTCCGCCAAGACGACGACCTCACTACTGAAAAGCCCAATCAACACCTGAAAAAAAAAACCCTTGACGTCGTAAAGACTGCGTGGTTTACTTCCTCAAGCCTAACGGATTTTACAAATCCCACCTCCCCTCGCCTTCCACCTCTCTCCTGATCTCCGAATCTGTCTCTTCCCATTGCCTCGGTCATATTTTGTTTTGTGTTGTTTTGCCTTGTTTCCCTAAACGATTCTCTTCCCCTAGTGCCGCTGTCTAATGTCGCATACAGCCTTCCAAAGCACCGCTTCTCGAGACTTCATGTCATCATCACCATCGTTTGAGGAATCTCGCTCCGTCAAGGTCTTGAATCTTCCTAAAGAAGGTGAGAACGAAGAGGTGAAACAGAATGTTTCATCTTTCCCCCTTTTTACTCTTTCCGTGTCTCCTTTTGCTTACATCCGCAGGGCATTTGCCTCCCTCCTGGCTGCCATCCTGCCCACGCTTTGCAAATCTAGTGGCCCACGAGTCGTGGCTTAGAGTCCTATTTGGCCCTGTTGGTGAGTAAATGCTTGCTTGAGGTATGTCACCCAGCCCAAAGCGAAAGCGACTGATTTCCCTTCCCTCCTATGGATTGCGTTAAGGTCGTATCATTTCAATAAGCGTCAAGGAATCAGACGATGGTGGTGAGGCATCCATCGTCTTTGCAAGCCCCCAGCAGGCCGAAGCATCGAGAAGGTTGAATGGCTATGTGGCCATGGGAAGACAGATGTGAGCCCTCGAGAAGGAGACTCACGAGTACTTCTAGTCTATCGCCGTGTTGCTAACGATCAGTCGTCTCCTTTGATTTTTCTTCAACACCTCATCGACTCGTACCATGGCCATTGATCCTACCCTGCAGTGAGGTGACCAGAGACCCTTTTTCTCAGCGACAAGGCCTGCCGCCACCATCATTCAATCAATGTGACCAGGCCAACCGGCAGCGCGGCTTACCAGGGATGCCACGGCTGCGAGGTGCTGAGGTGCCTCCAGCCCATAAGAATCTTTATGTCCTCAATCTTCCTCTGGACGTCACCACTGATCAACTGGCTGCCCTCTTTGCCACGTACGGCACGGTTGTTCATTGTGTCATCCTCGCAATGCTGGATGCCCAAGCCCGGCGCAGAGGGTTTATTGATATGTCGAGCCCGCAAGAGGCAAAGGAGGCAATCGAAGGACTGAACGGCTTCGTCTGGCACGGCTACCCTATCGAGGTCTCTTACGCTATTGTACAACGCAGCGGAGGTCCATTTGACCTGGCGGCAGGACGGAACGTGATCAAGAGGAACGTTCCTCGAAATCGATTCAACACGGGCCCGCGGCGCATTCCCAGTGACTCCTCCTTGCCTGTTGGTCCTTGCTCGGCTTTCTCCTCCCCTTCCCTGCTCAAAGGACCCAACTCGATCCCCTCTCCGGGGCCACCTAGTCCCGGATTCTCCGATGGATCAGGTTCCAGGAGTAGCTGTGGAGGCGATCTCGCAGCCGATCCTAATTCGATCTTCATTACAGGACTTGACCCAGTAGCCATTCTCGACGACGATGACTTGCGACATGCCTTGGAGCCGTACGGAGAAATCGCTGCGGCCTCACTCAGTAGAGATGATTCAGGTATCTCCCGAGGCTTCGGTGTTGTAACCTTCAAGAAGGAGATCGATGCCACAAGAGCTCGAAACGGTCTTGATGGGAAACTTATGAATGGTCGCAAACTTGTGGCTCAGAACCTTCACTACCCGGTTGCCCGATCAAGTGTGGATCCTATTAATTTCAATCGAAGTTTGCCAGCACTGCTCCCACCTCCTTCGCCATTGCCTTCGCCTTGTCCCCAGGGCGGCTTCTACAATGGAGTATCAAACCCTGCCTTGGTGCAACCGGTTCAGAGGCAGGGGCAGCAAAATCATATGGTATCTAACGCGTTCAGTGCTTCGTCCAACAGCTTCTCTCGCCCATCTTTACCATCTGTTCAGCCTCCTGCCACAACGTTGACTCAGATGGTTGCATCTGGAGCTCCCTCAGTGCGAGGCAACGTTGCTTTCGCGCAAGGTTCTTCCAACGGCTTCAATGTTCATCAAACCGAGAGCTGGCTTTCGGGTTCGACGTGCTTCAATACGAGGCCTTGGTTGCCTTTCCCATTGCCCCGTCCCTCTAACGGAGAAGACTGCGAGAATAAGCAAATTGAAGATGTCACCAACATCGGCGTTCATTATTCTAGCGCTGCCCATCAAGGACCTCTCGACTCGACTTATTGGAAGCTAGGCGACCCATTTGAAATGTGTCACAGTGGGCACAGAGCCAATCAACACGAAGGCCCCCCAGCGGGGCTGGGGCCATCTTACGGTCTTCATTCTGAAGTGTTTGATATCCCTCGCAGAAATATAGAGCGGTTTGCAGCGACATCCAATCCGATATCGGACACTTGGTCTCTCTCTCGCTCCAACTTAGTAGGGATTGAACAGCAGAGCCCGGAAAGCACCAGGTCTGCTGCTAGTACTACTTCGAGTGCATCGCAGCTCAACACCCCTGAAGCCTCCGGACGTTTGGAATTCTCTGGAGTATGTGAAAACGTTTGGGGTGGTTTGCATCGCGTTCCGGCTCCAATTTGGTCGCCACTCGCTACAACTAGATTCACGAAAGACCTTCAGGGAGAGGATCTCGATCGCGACAAACTCTGCCCATCGCAGAGCGCGAGCCCACCAAAGTTTGTAAGTAGGCGTTTTTGCTCCACTCGGACGTTATATTTCATCTCAAGCTGACTTCATCATGGATGACAATCAAACTTCTGTTAGGTTCTGTCGAGAAGGCGAGCACCGCTTGCTCCTGTCGGTCATGAGAAATCATCTTCTCCTCTTCGTGATGATACTCGCGAGCATTCAACTACCGATCTCGATATCGGTAGGCTCAATATTTCTGCATGATGCCTTCGCTAGGGATCCATAGAGAGGAGCCAGCTCAGGTGCTCATGGAAATGTATGCGAGAAAGATCGCAATGAAGATCAAGAACAAAAGACACCGCACTCCCTCAAAAAAAAAATCCAAGGAAAATAACCTTAAGGAAAAACGATTAGTGAATCGGAGAAAGGGAAAACCAGAGCTTCTCAGACCTTCCTTTTCTGCCCAAGTTAAATATGCGGGTGGGTGGGAAACTGTTTTCTGCATTGCTCTTACAAACTCGTCGAGCTGACGGGCAACTACGATGTTGTCTCCAGCTCTGCACCTGTCCGTGATCCCCAGGGATGGCGGCTAAGATACAGTGCTTGCGAGAAACACGTTGGAACCCTGTGCCAGCGCCTTCTTCAGGCGCGACCCCCCACCATCCTCGTACTCGTCATAACAGCTTCCTTCCAAGTCTTTTTTATTTTATTCGTTTCCTTCTCAGCCTCCACATCTACACCACAATTCCTGTTCATCAGCTTCACGGTTCACACATCTCAGCCATCGTCAGGTCCCTCATCTCTGCACTCTGCATCCACCATTTGCTGTCCTATGTGCCTCAATCCATTCAGGCTCTCTCGTTTTAATTTACCTAGATAGACAAGTTGAAACCGGCTGGATTTGACCTAGGGCCTGCTGGACTATAGCTCCATTGAACTAGGCCTGAGAATCGCACATCATGACCGGCACGAGTCTACAGTCCAAAGGCAGGCTCGAAGATCGTTGCCAGTCTGCTTCCTCATTTTCCTCGATCGGAAGGCTTTCTCTGCATTCCGGTATCCCTTCTTCGCCTTTCTCCTTGCTTGATCCTGCCACCGAGGTCGTTTTGAACGAAGACCAGACGCACAGAAATGTTTTCAGGTACGAAAGAGGGGCGAAAAAGACGAATAATATTCTTTTTGATCGGCGGAAATCACGAACAAATCACTCTTCGGTGGCAAAGGTGTAAGCCTGGGGAGGCTAGGGCAATGAAATAACAAATTTTGGGCGGCCATTTTCGGATTCCCAGGGTATACTTGATTAATTTCACGAAGAGATGCGCCTGTGTACAGAGCCTAAACGAAATCCCTCACTATCGAAGCAATTGGTGCCGTGTTGACATCGCGATGCTTTCCAGAACCTCTACAACCACTTCTGAATTCGACATCAGATTGTGGCCGGCTCCTTCTACTATGGTTAGATGGCAGTCTCTAAGCTCTTTCTCCATCCACTTTGCACTAGAAAGGCTTATCCTTTCGTCACGGGAGCCATGCCAGACTTTGCAGGGGTGATTAACATCAGCAAAACTAAAGCCCCAAGGCTTCCGGCCGAGAATTACCATCAAATCTGGCGTGCTCCCACGCAGACTCTCCGCGTGAGAGGCGCGCAATAGTGCAACACCCAGCTCCTTCGATGCTTCTTCAAGCTCTGGATTACGAGGCTCGGCATGTGAAGGCCGCGAGGATGACAATTTGTCATCAAACTCGAATTTTTCTGTGCTCGAGCTCGGATCCCAGGATCCAGGGGATACAGATGCATCGGGGAATCTGGCGTGGCCATTGGAGACCTCGAAAGCGCAAGTGTCTGTACTCGTGTCGTCGCTCAGGAACATCTCTCTCGATGACATGCTTCGTCGAGGTTGTGTCAAAGCCTTTGTTTGGTGATCTCCGCAAGTCACGCTATCGGGCAAAGATATTCGTGATAGAGAGAGACGCCGACTTGAGTCGGCAGCATCTGCTTTTGGACCAAAAACATCCGGTGACGCCCTTAGACGACAGTCGCTGCTCATGGGGAACATCCCCGTAGAAAGTTGAGGGGCCTTTGGGCTGAATAGTTGTCCGAGGAAAGAGCCTTTGTTCCTAACAGACTTTGTCAGAGGAGGTTGCCGATCGCTGGACTTTAGGCGTAGTGAAGGCGAATCAGACAAATCTGTGGAGGCAATTTTTGGAGATGAAAATATCAAAGCCTCATCACCATTGGCCCCCTCTGTGGAAAATGGTGGGGCGAGATCAGAGGCCGAGGCCATCGACCATTGAGGCGATCTGGTTGATTCCCTGTTGATGCTGGCTTGCGCTTGCGTCTCGATTGGTGATGAAGGCGAATCATGAAAGTCCGAAGTGGCCAGCGGACTGTCTGACGACCACGATGAGGCTTTCGCTTCTCCATCATATTTTGGCGTTCTTGTTGCTTCACCGCCCTGGCGGTCCACAGTTGGTGACTTGCCCAACTTCCAGCCTTGAAGCTTCCATTCGGCGACTTGAGCGGTCCTCAAGACTCCATCGGGAATATACTTGAGCCATTTATACCCGCTCTCGGTACTTGGACCAATCCAAGGAGACAACAGATGCACCGGACCTGCGATTCGGTCTCGGGCCATCAGAACAGTAGCCATTGCATAAGGAGCACCAGCGCTGTGGGCCATGAGGGAGAATGTCGTTAGGCCAAGGACATCGGCGACTTCCATAACGACGCTCGACCAGTCCAGGATGCTTCTCCGTTCAGACGGAACGTCGTCCGACTTTCCAAGACCCCATCGGTCGACGCATATTAGTCGCAGGCCCAAGGCACTAGCCATCTCATCGTAAAGTCCAACAAGGTACCTCACTGCGCCAAGACCTAGAAAGACAAAAACTGGGGATCCTTCGGCAGAACCAACATCAGCCAGGGACACCGTTAATCCACGGTTGGCACTTCTGCTGAGGGTTAGCAATCTAGTCAGCCTCGATGAGCTAAGATAGCGCCTCGTTGCAGAGGAGAACTTGCCCGATCCATCTCTTTCTTTTGCAGCAGCAAATTGCTCCCCTGAAGCAAAATTGTGTGTTTTCTCTTCCGGAAGGGCGGCCGTGGCCGTCGTATGTGTTTCACGATTTAATTTCATGCCTGTCGATGATGCTGTTCTTCTGAGATGCTGCAGTTCAGGTCGCGGGCTGTCTTCGTCTTTCACGCCAACACTTCTACACGATGAACTCGAGTCCGAGCGCTTTTGCCCGTTCGATCCCACTGCAGCCGAAAGATCCAGTGAAGAAGTGGCTTGCAAATCTGAGGTATTCTCCGCACTCGAAACATTGCATCGAGCTCTATCACTTTGCCGATGTCGGTCTCCGTCTTGGATGTGGGTCTCGCCGATCCTAGGGCTCTTTGGAGCAGAGATTTTTCCGTACTGCCTCAATGAATCGCGAATCTCGCGCTCGATAGACCCTATCGAAGAGCTGGAAGAATCGCTATCGTTGCAACCTTCGTCTTCTGAGACGAGTCTGTTCGAAGACCGAGTCCTGTGCGGGAACATTTTCAGCAGTGGTTTTGGATCTTTATCAGATGTCTTTGCGGCCCAAGAGGATCTGGGTGCATCCTTCTCCGGGCTCCTTTGGTTCAAAAGAAGAGGATTTCGACCATGAGAATGATGGGTTGGAGAGTCCGTGACTGGTGGTCTGTAAGCACGAATAATCTCCTCGATCGTTGGGATCTTTCCTGTTATGAGATGAGCATTCCTGCCGCTCGATTTGCCCATCCCTGCTGTAGACGCGGCGAATGTTCCTGAGACAGCTGAGGAGTGACATTCGGAAGCCAGGTTCGACCTTGCCTGTTGAACAAGGGTAGAATCACATTTTCTCGGGGTATGAAGTGACTGCGCCACATGCATTTTGGGAATAGTTCCGACTCTTCTTGAGAGAGGACGGGAACACTGATCCTCTTGTTTGTCCGCGGAAAAGTTTGGTACTTGATCCGAATTTTCCTTGCCGGTGACAAAAGCACTCGGACTAATGGACTGAAGAGAGGATGCGGTAGAATCGTCGAACGGCGATTTTTCTCGATCCAAGTTCCAAGCTCTGGGGTTATGAATGGCCACATCCACCGTCCTGTTGGACCTTTTGGATTGAGCTCCCTGCGGTGGCTCGGGAGAGCAAGCATTTTGCAGTTCCGCCCCTGGACTTGAGCTTGAGATGGCGCCAGATGCTTGTGGAGAATGGTGTATCAAGTCTTTTCCTCTTGAAACTTTCATCGCGCGAATCGCAGATTGAGCAGGAGTTGTTGGCAAAGCTTGAGAAGAATTCGATTGTGGACTGAAATGCTTCAAGTTTCTGGCAGGCATTTTCCCTTCCTCGCTTCTTGACTTTAGCGTGGGAGTTAAGGAACTCTTGGGGATGTACGGACCATTGCGTTTCCTTTCTGGATACCTGTCAAAATAGCCAATGCTAGTAGCTCTGCTGCGATCGGCCACTTCGACACCTCGCCGATCAACAATCTCGGAGGGCGGTGCCGAATTCGCAAGTCGGCTGCCTTCAAACGAGAAAAAATCAACGCCTCAGTGTGATGGCTCCTATGGACACACTACAAGGGATTTTCACTCACCCTCCCTGGTGGCCGAGCTGTCTCGCTTCGGCCGCCTTTGCCTTGAGGGGCCAGCCTTTCTGTCATCGTTTGGCGAGCTCCACGCTGGATCTCCACCGTCCTCCGAGCTCAAATTCCGAATGTGGCGAGCGGGATCCAGCATTTCCACATGGATGCAATGATTTGAGGTTGGTATGGGAAATGAGGATCAAAGGTTGACCTTGGACAATCAGCTTGACGAATGAGTTGGATCAAGGCTCCGTGATAAAGTAGTCGGTATTTTTCTCTGCAACAGGCTGGGATCAGGCACTAGAGGAACAAGTCGAAGTAGGGGGACAGTCAAAAGCCGGTCGACCGCCCGCCAAGTGGAGTGGGGTGGTAGATACGATTCCCGATACTTTAGGCATGAAGGAGAGGGTCAGTCGGTCGACCAAGCCATGGCTTGTTTGCTGGACGATAGAGATCAAGATAGAAGCAAAGGTGAAGATGAAGTCAAAGGGATGCCAGAAGAGAAAGAGAGGCCAAGATGGGGGGGATGGGAAGACTTTGGAGGCGTGCGCAGGGGACCACTTGTTAGGCGTTGGAGAAGGAGCAGGAGAGGAGGGCCTTTTCCTCGGCGAAGGAGAAGGTGGCCGGTGAATGCTGGTGATTGTGATGGTCATGACACGCTCAACACTTTCTGTGTCACTCACAACTGTGACTTGACCCAAACATTCATGATTGTTCACCACCCCCACACAGGCACGCAGACGCGCAAACGCGCAAGCACGTATCGACTCCATAGTCCATACTGTGCATGTGTGTACAACGGCACGTATCTGGCAATCACAATAAGAAAAAGGCACTAACAGATGAAAGACCAAGAATAAGAACAAGAGAGGAGGACGTGTACGGGCTGAGCACTCACCTTGCGCGCCAACACGCGAGCCCAATCTCAAACTTTGGCGGGCGGAGCAATCTAAAAAATAAGAATCAGGAGGAGCTGGTCAATCAGCAAGTACCAAAGCATGATGCGAGCAAGCTACAGACAGTAGTACGTGTACTCCATGCCAAGATACATGTCTTGACACGTGACACACCCGGCAAAATCAGAATCCTTACCACTGCCACCATCCTCATACCTCACCACTTCTACTTACCTCTATTCACATAATAAACACCATTCAAAATCTGTCATGCTTTGCAAGAGTGAGCTGACTCTCTTCAGCAAAGTTAGGATTGTCAATTTGGCTTACTCAGGAAGCCTTTCTGCAAGATTTCTGGCTGTCCTACCTCACTTGCCTGGTGCTCACTGACCAGGCTTTGTTAGATACATGTCTCCCTTCCTCATCCTGACCTCTGCTTAGTCATCTAGCTGAGTCAGCACTGTTCCTTTCCCTGTGAACCTTTACCTGTCAAGTGATCAGAACTGTATAGTTCTTCTGTTATCCTCATCTGATGTATTGTCTCCTAATCTATGATGATTTCTGACTTGACCTCTGGATCTCTGAGATTATGTAGTCCACAAGAATTGAAAACCCTTCTCTTCCCTCTTTCCCTTTATCTTCTGTTCCGCATCTATTCACTCACTCCTGTTTCCAAGTAGCACTTTCTGGAATCTAAGAGATGAAGCCAGTGAATTTCCCAGAGGACACAGGACCAGGATACAAGTGAGATATTCAATTCTTACACTCTTACAATAAGCAATACCTGCCAATTGTCTTTTAACATTCTTAGAGAGAACATGTTTTTATTATGAATGGACAAAGTGGATTGTTACTCTACTACTATGGATTGTCTTGGTTATGTTATTGATCAGGATGAACTCAATGCTGAGACTGGCAATCCAGGTGAGATCATTGACTGAAAACAGCTTAAGGCAGTTGATGAAGTACAGAGATACCTAGGTTTTGTTCAACATCTTGCCCAGTTCTTCCCTGTCCTTCATACCATGACTGCTCCCTTATTCAAGCTCACACACAAGGAAGCTCCATTTCTTTGGGCCTCTCTGTTTATATCAGAATTGCATGAAGAGGATGAGCAAGTATGCCCGCAAGAATCTGATCCAGAACCCTATTAATTCCAGGCTAGACATCCCAATCTTTCTTGTCTGTGATAGTTCAGTCTCTGGCATTGGTGTTATGTATTGTCATGGACTTACTTTGAAGACATGCAAGCCAGCTAGATTCCACAGCAAGAAGTTCAGCCCACCTCAGATGAACTACAGAACTCATGAGCTAGAGCGCTGGCAGTATTGGAAGCACTTATGGAATGGGAGAACAAGCTACTGGCATCATGCTCCTTCTTGCAAATGACCATAAATCTATGAATTACTTCAAGACTCAGAAGACCCTGTCAAGGGGACAAGTAAGGTAGATTGAGCATCTGTCTAGGTTTGATTTCACCATAGATTATAACAAGGGTAAAACCAATACTGTGGCAGACTGCCTATCAAGGTTATATGAAAACCATGACCATGCTGTTTAACAAGAAGTCTGTGTCACTGCTGACTCAAGGCTAGACCACAACAAAGAACATTTTCTCATTCATATGATTCCAGATCACCTATTATTCCTTTACTGCTCCAACAAGATCATCAAAACAAAAGTTGGAACCAAGAACTTAGGAAGCTCAACACATTACAGACAATTAGCAACCTGTTGAAGCCCTACTTGCTCCTCTCTCTACATTGTTTCCAAACAGGCTGCTCTCTCATCAAAGAGGCTTGTGCCTAGGACCCCTTCTTCAAACATATCCTTGCACATCCAAAGGATCATGCCACCTTCCAAGTTCAGGATCAGCACATCTAAACCAACCTTAATCATTATTCTATCCTTTGCATCCCTAAGGATCATTTCAAATGGGGAGAGTGACTGAGCTATTGATCACCTAAGCTCACTCTTCTCAACACCATCTGGGATCTCGTGCTCTACTTTCTCATGATAGTAAAACTCTCCTTCTCATCAACTTACCATCCATTGAGCCACTGAGAGAGCTAATAAGACTATTACCCAGATACTACGGGCTTGTGTTGATACTTGTCAGCAAGACTGGGTTATGAAGCTTCCCTTTGTTGAATATGCTATCAACAATTGTACGAAGAACACAACTGGATTCCCTCACTTTGACGTTAAGCATGGATTCAACCCTTCCATTGTCAGACTCAAGGGTAATCGAGCTTGATATCCTTGAATACAACATTTTATTGATCACATCAAACAGAATCTCTTGGCTGCTAAGGATAGTATCATAGCAGCAAGGGTCCTCCAGACACTGCTAACAACAAGAGATCTGAAAGATTTTTCTTCCAAACTGGAGATTTGCTCTATCTGTCAATTAAAAACCTTTAACTACCACTCTAGGGAGAGCACCCATCCCCAGCCCCAAACCTCTTAGGACCCTCAAATCCTAAAAGCAATCCTCAACAAGACTCTCATAAGCTCCAGCTATCTAAGGATGCAGTTTCATGAAAAGGTTCACTCAACCTTCCATACAAGTCTTTCTAACTCCTTTGCCCTCAATGATCATGGAAGGGTTCTCAAGAGAGAACCTTTAGCTTTAGAATATCAAGTTTCAGCTCAATCAGAAAACTGGTAATGAACAAACAACCTTCTACATTGTGCACACACTCACAACTGACCTGAGAAATCAATGTCAAGAGATTAGGCTGATCTTTGTATCCCTAAGACTGCTCTTTAAAAGCTTTCCAAAGGTACTGGTATCAGTTCTCTTGGATGCCAAGTCATGGAGAAATTAGCCCCTTGATTGTGAACTCACTCTCAAAAAGTGTGTAAGTAGGTTGGCCAGGTCCCTGTTTTGTTGAAACAAGAGTAATCTTAAGGCTTAAGGCTCTCATTAGTGTCGTATTGTCAGATATAACTTTTTCTGACACTACATCAGCTAGCTGGTTGAGTGGCATACTCTCTATTGGTCTGTAATGTGGATATTGAGCAGGGCCAGAAATGTACATAGCCCGAGGTTTGAGCCCTGCAAATCTCATATTTCTACCTCTCCTAAGAGAGAGGCATAGGGTCACATGAAGATATATCATGTGGCCCCATTGCTCCACCATCTTTGTTTACCCTTACTTCAGACCACAAGTCCTAGAGAAGGGTGGGGTTGTGTGGCTGCTGTGTTGGTGTGGTGTCTCTCTCTTTTAATCTTTTGTCACAATCAATTGTTACTCAACTTTCACTCAAGCTGCTTCAATGACATCCACTCCCTCTAATCCTCAAGAGCTACCCTTGAGACCCTTCTCCAGAGGACCTGCAGGCTCAATACAGGATCAATGTTGCACAAGTCAGGTACATCTCTTCTGTGAGGATCTTCCTCTCTCCTCCTCTCTCTCGAGCTTATTATCACAAGAGTGTAAGCCCATCATTCTAGCCTCTTTCACCCACATAGTATTTCTGGATCACATGACTTAGTCACCTCCACCTCTATTCCTCTCCCTGTGACCTTTTACCTGTCAGTTAGTCAGAACACTATAGTTCCTCTGTTCTCCTCACCTGATATACTGTTGCCTAATCAAAGATGACTCCTGACCTACCTAACCTCTTGATCTCTGAGGTCAGACAGTTCACATTTAATATAAAAACCCTTCTCTCCCTCTTTCTTTCCATCTTGTGTTCCACTTCTATCCATCCACTCCTGTATCCAAGTAACACATCCTGGGATCCAAGAGATTAAGCTAATGGATTTCCTAGAGGACACAGGATCAGGATAGAAGTAAAGAATCCAAAGTAGGCAAGAAGAACTTATTGTTCACTTCAATGCTACAATGGGGATGACAAGAAAATCCATCATACTTTTATGTATGGACAATAGTGTATTTCCCTTTCTTTATACATTTACTTGTCTGCATGTATGGCACATCCCACTCATTTGGAAGATGAATTCCTAGCTAAAGAACACTACCATAACACTAACTTTTTTGATCCTTCCCCAAATATCCCCCTCACCCTGAGAGTGATCACCACAGAGAACCTGACGCTGAGGTTGGAAGCTTGGCACATGATCCTACTGAAGCAGCTCTCTCTACTTGAGTAGTTGAAAAGACCCCTCCCCTGGAAAATGGAAAAGAGTCTGTCCCAGTGACTACTATTGGCCACAGAGCTCAGTGTATAGGAGGAGATTGCAATGATTTGACTTCCTCCTTGCTTCACATGGGTATAAGGCCCTGGTTCTAGCCTCTAACACCCACATGGCATTTCTGAGTCACATGACTTAGTCACTTCTGATCCTTCCCCTGTGAACTTTTACCTGATTAGTGATCAGAACTGTATAGTTAGTCTGTTCTCCTCACCTGATGTACCCACTGACCTAGGATAATTTCTGACCTGACCTCTGGATCTCGGAGGTCAGGTTGATCACACAGTATATAAATCATTCTCTACCCTCTTTCCCTCCATCTTCATTACTGCATCTATCCATCCACTCCTGTACCCAAGTAGCACTTTCTAAAATCTAAGAGATGAAGCCAGTGAATTTCCCAGAGGACACAGGACCAGGATAGCAGTAAGAGATCAAGCTGTTACAGAGATAAACCTCAGAGTTATCATTCTATCACTACTGTTATTCAGATGTCCTTGAATCTAGAGCCTCGCCTGACAGACCACAGGTCCTTAAGCCTAAATCTAACAATGTCCAAACTCAACCAACATCATTTCTTAGCTCTCTGAAGCCTAGATACAGGAACATACCGCTTAAGGAAGAGTTGCTCAGGAGACAGGGTTTGACCTCAGTCACCATGAGTCCCCTAAGATTCAACCTTTGAGTCAGTGTGGAAAGTTTCATGCTGACAGGTGTAGCAGGACTCAAAATTGTCTCAATTACCAGATGATGAGTCATCCTAGTCATCATAATGCCTCCATTCCAACCATCAATGCAGAAAGAGGTTCTTACTTGACTCAGCTGATTTTTGTGTTTAAAAGGGTATGTGAACACAAGATTGACAGGATCCTTGTTACAGATCTGGTTTTTCTACCTTCCTATATCTCTGGAGATAAGATATTGTTCCATAAGTTTAGTTTCAAGATTGACCAATCAGACAAATGGCTTGGATTTTCATGTTTAGACAAACCCCTTACATGGATCCACAACATCACTCTCTACTTATCTTTTTCTGGTAATCCTGTGATCTCCTAATGATCCAGCTTGGTGGGTGCTACCTTGAAAAAAAAAACTTTGGATTGGTACCACAGGTACACTATGCCTCGAACGACCAATATCTCCGGTGTCAGGGAGCACTTCTTGAATGGAAGGTGAATCAGGCAGGGAGGGGCACTTGGATCACATGTTGCAACAGGTTACTATAACCAACCTTACCTTAACTCCTACTTCACTCCCATCCCTCTCTTTTCCCATACTTCTGCCATATATAGACAACATATTCCACTCTAAGGTCCTCTTTTACAGATGATCTAATTACAGGTGCACTCTCTTTTTATTCCTTCCACTCCCATCTTGTAAGGTTTCTGGCTTTCCTGCCTGCCTCGCTTGCCTGATGCTCACTGACCAGGCTTTGTTAGATACTTGTCTCCCTTCCTCATCCTGACCTCTGCTTAGTCATCTAGCTGAGTCATCTCTGTTCCTTCCCCTGTGAACTTTTACCTGATCAGTGATCAGAACTGTATAGTTCTTCTGTTCCCCTCACCTGATGTACTGTCTCCCGATCTAGGATGACTTCTAACCTGACCTCTGGATCTCTGAGGTCAGGTACTTCACATGGTATATAAACCCTTCTCTTTCCTCTTTCCCTCCATCTTCTGTTCCGCATCTATCCATCCACTCCTGTACCCAAGTAGCACTTTCTGGAATCTAAGAGATGAAGCCAGTGAATTTCCCAGAGGACACAGGACCAGGATAGAAGGAAGAGATCCAACTCTTACACATCTCCTTCATAGACTCTACCTTTTTCCTTAAGCTTCGGTCTGATACTATATCTACCTTCTACAGTCACCTCCATCAACTTAAATAAAAAATCCAAAAATCCAACTTTCTTCCTGACCACCATCATCACCAATCATCATCTTTGCTGCACATCACACGACACAACCATGTCTGAATAATTGCACACACCTAGAAGACATGTACTCCTCACTCATCACCAAGAAGGAGAAATCCTAGGCATGTTCAGGGCTGGCAAAAAAAAATCTCAGATTGCAAAGGAACTAGGCCTAAGCTATCAAACAATCCAGTCTCTCATTCTTAAAGTACAGAGGACTGGAAGCTCAGAGAATCAGTTCAACCCAAATGGTAATCCAAAGTACTCTCAAAGAGATATCAGAAAACTTGTCAGGATGGCTCAATGAAGTCCAGAATCAAGAAGAATTCCTCTCAAGGAACTTGGACAGGCTATAGGAGGAATGTCAGAAAATAAAGTCAGGATACACCTTAAACAACACAATCTTCAGCTCTACAAAGCATCCATTAAGCCTCTACTAACTCCTTTACATAAAGAAAGAAGATTGTCCTTACTCTATGTTTGTTTCTTCTTTCCAGCTTACCACATTATCTAGCTCTAACAAAAACACCTTTCTCTTTGTATTCTCTTTCACCATAGTTCCTTGAGACTCTCTGACACATCTTTCTGAATGACCAGTAAATATTGGTTTCTTTACTTCTATCCTGATCCTGTGTCCTCTAGGAAATCCATTAGCTTAATCTCTTGGATCCCAGGATGTGTTACTTGGATACAGGAGTGGATGGATAGAAGTGGAACACAAGATGGAAAGAAAGAGGGAGAGAAGGGTTTTTATATTAAATGTGAACTGTCTGACCTCAGAGATCAAGAGGTTAGGTAGGTCAGGAGTCATCTTTGATTAGGCAACAGTATATCAGGTGAGGAGAACAGAGGAACTATAGTGTTCTGACTAACTGACAGGTAAAAGGAAAGATGGTCATCACTACGTTGAGAGTAAAAGTCAATCCCAAAGAAGGATTCACAGAACTTAATGTAGTGGATGAACAATCACTTTCAGGAGTGCAGATACAGTGTGATTGAGAGTTGACTAGCTGAAAGAATGGACAGATCAAGTTTGGCTGGATCAAGATGAGATCGGGAGAGATAGCAGGTGTAAGGATTTGTCTCTCCTCTTGCTCTATCTCTCTGCTGGGTCACATGACCTATTTACTCCTCTTCTTCTCCTTGTGACCTTTTACCTGTCAAAGAAGACTAGATCATAGAAAGAGAGTGTTTGACGTACTCTATTAAACAGGCAGAGAAACTGAAAACATGTCTCTGATAGTTGTGCTTGCAAGCCTTAATAGAAAATAACCTTTTTTCTTTTTGGAATGTGCTCAGTCTTAAGTTTATTTAGGACAAGTTTTATAGAAATTGTACAGATAGAGCTTTCTTTCAGGATCTCTTACAGGCTCTCTGTGGAGCTCAAATTGAGCCAAACAGTACAAAAGATTCAGCCTCTCTCTTTCCACCACTGAGGAGAAGCTAGCCTAACTACAATTTGACTCTCCATTCTGTCTGGCCTAGTTCAAACCTTTATCTCATGATTATCTGAGAGAGAGAGAGAGAGAGAGAGAGAGAGAGAGAGAGAGAGAGAGAGAGAGAGAGAGAGCGCCCCTTGCTTACCTTTATGTATTAAAAAATGCCTGAACTCTTCTCATGCAAAAAGCTGATGCCTAGCGATACCAACTGATTGTGTTCAAAGTGGTGGCTCTTAATGTTTGTATATTATTCTGGGGTCTTGCCGGGAGGAAGAGAGAGAAGCGGGGTAGATGAAGGTAAGCGACAACTGTGAATGCACAAACATGCAGAGAAGATCCCGGAAGAAGCTTTGGCGGGGTAAAAGAATTCTACACGGCTGTACAGTCGCGATCGAAAAAAATAGGGACACGTCGCCGACATCAACACCATCACCCCATCCCCCATCCCTTCTTCTCTTCAATGTGAACACACC
>KZ820215.1:0-18117 GCA_003144235.1 Violaceomyces palustris | reverse complement strand
AGCAATCATGGGTTCGTTTTCGAGTTCAGAGGGGCGAGAGGAAAGGGGGGAAAGGGGCGGATCCTCAATCTTGAGGATTCACTTCCTCAGCTTTCGTCTTCTGGCCTTGTTACCTCCGCCGCCTTGATTGGACGCTTGTCTCGACAATGAGGTCGACCTTTTTTTACGAGCGAGCCCCCGGTCATGGTAAAAAGGGGAAAAAAAAAAAAAAGTCGGTGTGATTGAGCATGGGATCAAAAAGGATTAAAACAACCCCCCAACGGGTGGAATGATCGAATCGAATGAGGATCTTCGACAAAAAAAAAAAAAAGAAAAAGAAAAGAAAAAAAAGGCAGGACTCACCCAGCGAGATCAGCACCACCATGAGCTTTGCTCCTCCCACCACTTGAGGTCCCACTCGGGTCGTCCCCACCAGAGAGCCTTTGAGCGAGTTCCTCGTCTTCATCTTCCTCGTCGCTGCTCTCCTCGTCGCTCCTCGAGTCTACCGCTCCGTTCTTGGTCAAAACCCTGTAGGCCACCCTGACGATCATTCCGAACCAAATGCAAAGGATCACCTGGAGACCCCAGAGGAGACCGACGAGGACGTAGTAAGAAACCTCAGAGAACGCCTCGCCCTTGGCCAGGTTGACCGGCCTGAAGCCTATCGCCATCTTGGACTCCTTCATGCAAGAATAAATCACGATCAGGTAAAGGACGTGCCTCGTGATCATCCAAGAGATCATGAAAGCGCCAAAGGCAATGTCGCAAATCGTCTGCAGACCCGAGTACTTGAGCATCTTGGCAAACTGGAGGTTGTCGTAGATGGTGGCGCAGCATGACAAGGATATGTTTAGACCAATAAGTGCCACGCAGGAGATGGAAGAGTTGAAAAGGTTACAAAAAAAAACTCACGCTGAGGAAAATGTCGCTTGGATCCATCAAACAGAGGATGGCATTGCCAACCTTGTGGAAGCTGCAGACGTAAGAGCCAGCGATCAACGCAATGGTGATCACATGGTGGCTGAACATTTGCCAGTGATCCGATCTTCGGGCCTCGACGTTGAGGACAAAGAGCTGTTGAATGTAGAACGCGCATTCACCCAGGTAGTAGGCCTGTTGACAAATGGCAGATTCGAGGCGACATCCCACGGAGGGAATCGATTAGTAAGCGACGGATTGTTCAGTTGAACCGTTCGGCAAACTCCCAGATGTAGAGAGAGATGAGCGACGATTCCCAAAGGAGGAAGGGAGGGAGGGTTGCTTCTCGCTCACTTTGGTCAGGCCATCGAGAGCTGTCTCGGGATAGTTGGTCCAGTACTCCATCGTGTTCAGAGGCCAGTAAGCCTGTTTGGATGCGATGTACTGGAAGAAAGAGAAAGAGAAAGCGCGAGTTTTCGATGCGGGGAAGATGAGCGGCAAAGACTACCAGCCAGGTAGAGCGACGTACGCACACGATCTCCTCCTTGACACACTCACCAGACCAAGGCTCCACGACACTGAGTAGTAGATCAGGTTGAACCCTTGCTCGGCAAACCTGAGGACCGTTTTTTCTCGGCTCCTCAAAGCTTTGGAACGTTCCGCCTTTAGGGGTTCTCCTCTCCTCTCCCCTTGCAAGCTTTTGGAGGCTGGCGCCGGGATGCAAACTTCTCCCAGAGGCAGCAGAATATACTTCATCAGGATGGCCCGCAGCATGGTAAAGATCAGAACGAACGTGGCGACGTAGAGAGCATCCTTGGGACCCCTTTCATACTTGAAGCCCGGCACAGCGAACAAGAAGCGCCAAGGCTGCGGCTTAGCTTGAGTGGAGACGGAACCGAAAGTAGAGCTGGCCAGCGTCGCGGCGGCGGAAAGAGACGACGACTTGGAGAGGTCAGCGACCGGGTAGGACAGACCAAGAGCCGACCTAGTGAAGGTGTGAAGGGCCGTCAGCGGGTGGCCGAAACCCCGTGCGTCGCTCCGGAAAGGGCCGGCCTGACCGATTGCGGAATCATAAGAGAAATGGGAGAAGTAGTTTGAACTGCCTCGGTGGGAAGCGTTGGGAAGCTCTGATGAGAATTGGGCCAGTGAGGGTATGTCGCGGAGCCAGGTTGGTAGAAAGGTGTGGAGATGAAGATGGTGAAAGGAGAGGTGGGCCAACGAGAGTGAGGAAGGCGACGATAGCGCATACATCACCAACAGGGAGAGCAATGCGTAGAAAGGGACATCTGTTTGGGGTAAGGGTGGGTAAAGGAGCAGTGTGAGGAAGGGAAAAGTTGGTCAAGGAAGACGTCGATAGAGGAAAAGAAGATCCAGGGGATTTGAAACCACCGAGAAGGGCATGGTGAGCTGCGGATCTCTCTCACAAGACTGAAAGAACGATTCAAGGCCATGGAGAAAAAAGAATGAAATCATACCGGAAAAAAAAGGTAGAGAAGGGGGAGGGGAAGAGAAGGAAAAGAGAGAGAGAGAGAGAGAGAGAGAGAGAGAGAGAGACAGACAGAGAGAGACAGAGAAAGACTCACGAATCTGCTGCTTCAGCATCTGATCCGAGGCCCTCCTAGTGTTGCTGGTGTGAACCAGCTTCTGCTTGCCTCTGGCTTTCGTTGAGAGGCTTTTGATGCCCATTTCGTAAGGGTGTCGAGGTTTACTTTGGGGCGTGAAAGGGAGTGCAAACTGAGGGCTAGTCTGGCGTACTTCGATTCGATTCCAAGCTCTACAAAACCTTGGGGGAGATGGCTCTCTGCCTCGGCTTGGGGATGGGAAAGGACGCCGTTGAAGCAAACGAAGTGTCTGTCCGAGGGGGTTGGCAGAAGGAGCGATGACTGCAGAGGGCGGATGTGGAATCGGATGGTTTGAAAGCGGATCGGGGTGGTTATACCAACGTGAATGTGAAGCCTCACGAGATGGGGAGAAGACGATCCAAGTTGAGGGGCCAAGAGACGAACCGTGTCGGGTGGTTGCGAGTATTGCCTGAACCCGTTCAGCTTGGATGCTCTGACGTAGGGGTCCCGGGGTATAGAAGAGGAGATAGCAAGGGAAGAAAGCTGGAGGGGAGCGAGAGGGGAGCGAGAGGTGGATCGTAATGGTTGGGAAGGAGGAGGCAGGGTTGTGTGGGAGAGAGACGGAGAGACAAAGAGACAGAGAGAGACAGAAAGTGTCGGTGCGGGGCCCAAGGGGAGAGAGCCAAGGATGGAGAGAAGAAGAAAGCGAAAAACGTGAAACTAGCTAGGTGGTCTTTGCGCAGGTTTGTCCGTGTCTCTCTCTCTCCGTCTCTCTCTCTCTCTCTCTCTCTCTCTCTCTCTCTCTCTCTCTCTCTCTCTCTCTCTCTCTCTCTCTCTTGACTCTCTTCACTTGCTCGCTTGCTCCCTTCTCTCTCCGTGTCTCCCTCTTCCCCCCTCTCCGTCCCTCCCTCTGCTGCGTCTGACCCCTTTCTTGAGACTGAGAAGCGCGTTTTAACAGCGCCCCCCCATCACCCCCCTTCCCCCCCCCTTTTCCACCCTGGGCACTTTCACGCTCCCTGCTCTCTCTTTCCTCACAAGACCCTTCCTCCCTGCCTTGATGGGATGCGAAACAATCCGCAAGATACGCATTCTGGCAACAGCCAGAAGGAGATCGATGGGCCTTTGTTGATTGAATGTGTGGCCATCGTACCCGGGTTTCTCCCTCCTGCCCTAACCCCCTCCGTCCGTCTGTCTGTCTCTCTCTCTCTCTCTCTCTCTCTCTCTCTTTCTCTCTGCTTGGCCAAGGAAGCGGGGAGGGGTTCGGGACGAGATGGGAGGAGGGAGGAAGCACCAAGTGCAGGCAGACACACGATCCAGACCCTTGGAGCGGGTGTGAGTGTAGTCAAACTTGCTTTTGGGCTCACTACCGTGTGATTGTGATGAGAAAGAACAGTACGCGCTTCAACACCAATCCCGAGTCGATTCAAATTTGATGAGGATGTCGAATCCGTTCCCGCGGTGCCTTGTGTGCAAGAGGATGTGACGGATCGGTGATCACACTCCACTCCAAAACCAGCACGAAGCATCGGGATCGGATCAAGGTCCACTTCCTCTTGTCACTTCCTTTCCTGTGATGATTCGGTTTTGGTTTTGGATTTGGTTTCCTTGGCCTTGGTTTTTTCGCGCGTGACGGCGGCATTCCTGGGGATGCGCGACCCAGCGCGAAATTACTGGCTGGGGGCTCTTTTGATTTGGCTACGATGAGAGACAAGATGACCGTTGGGTGAGGAACGAGTCGGAACGAAGCTATTCAGACACGGGCACTCACACTCACACTCGCCCTCAGACTCACAACCGTGTGTAATACAATGGAGGTGGGATATGTGAGCGTACCGTTGGACTGTGCGCACATACAGATCACAGCCCGAGTCAGATTCGCAGCAGTTCCTAGTGTGTAGTCGAAGTGATCTTGAGGGTCGCTACCGAGTCGTGAGTCGTGAGTCGTGAAACGTCAGTCGCGAGTCAAGCAGAGAGTTGGGTCGGCGAGTCGCATCGGATGTCACGCACAAGACATACGCGCTGCTGCTGTATCTCTGCATGCAACAGTCACAGTCAAGCATGCGTCTTCCTCCCACCAAGCTTGCAGTCATGTTTCCTGACGTTTTCTGGGACCCGAGCCAGGTAAGAGACCATGATGATTACGACAGCTTGTGACTGACTGTCTCTTGCACCGTGAGCTCGAGTAGACTGGCGCTGCGAATCGTGAATCCGAGGGTCAATCGAATCCAAGGTATGTACTAAGATTAATGATAATACCAGTGAGTGCACGTACCCCCGTCTTGCGCCTGTCCGCCTGCCAGACTGACTGACCCTATCCGTGCGCACTAACGGAAGCATAGGAAGGAAGGCTACAGAGAGTGTGAGCGACGTTAAAGGTCGACGCTCTCTCTCCAACGGTTTCCCTCTCCTTGATCATTCCCGCAAAACCATGCGCCAATCTCAACCGTCGCTCCTCCTTCTCTCACAACTTCCCCTTCCCACCTTTATCCCACCCTCCCTTACCCCCCAAACTCTCTTCTTCCTCTCTTGCCCCTTCTTCCTTCGCATCATCTTCATTGTGGCGGCCGGTGGAGGAAGGTGGTTGGCTATCGATATCCCACTCTCTCCCACCTCTTCACCTCACAAACACCGCCGTCGTCATCTGCCTCACTCGACGCAGACCAACGACGACGGAAAGAATGCCCAGCTCCATCAAACCTCCGCTCACACCCCCCCCCCTCCCCCTAGCCAGACCCTGTTCGGCCTCTAAAAAGGATTGCTGCAATTTAGAACCTGTCTCACGTCACATCTGGAAATCAACGACCAAGGGGTAGATATGCGTGCACACACCCATCTGCCAACCGTTCGCCAAAACGTCCGAACAAACACTTGCCTCTTCCCTTCCCTCCAACTAGCTGACTCGGGCGATCCCGCCTCTGAACTCTGAACTTTGTATCGAGCATATACCCAAGCAAATCCTCCGTCTCGATTCAGGTAAAAGAAGAAGCTCATCGTTTCCTTCTCTGATGTCCGATTCCCTTCCCCCTAATTTTTCCACCCTTTCCCAACCCGCTCACCTTCTGCTCCCTTTCGGACGTGGCCACTGACTCCTCTCGGCTCTGTATCATACCCAGCATCTTCGTCCAAAGCTTCCTTTCGTATCTTACACCTTTTCTCCCACTCCCCCTCTAGGCAGCTTCAGCACGCACACGCACACAAACAAACAAACACGCTCTTTCTCTCTGTCTATCTTCTTCTCTTAAGAAAGAAAGTAAACTACTCACACTCTTTTCACTCCCAAAAGCAGCATCGGAATCAGCAACCAGCTTATCACTGCTCCTTCCTGCACAACTACCTTCATTTCCAGTACCCAAAGCGAATCCGACGTTGACCACTGAATCCAAGGCTCCCCTTTTCCCATCGAATTTTCCCTTTTCCGGCTCAATCAGATACTGAGCGAGAAACCCCATCTTTTCCCAACATGGTTGCGACTAGCCGCGCGACTTCTGCCAAGCTTAAGCGCAACTCAACCTGCGACGAGGATTCGACCAAGTGTGACCCCCGAATCGCCGTGAGGAAAACGATGGGATCACCACCAGCCTCAGGCTCGATTCACTATTCGCAAAGGGATTCCCTTTCTTCTGAGTCCGAGGGCGGCGGGTTGCATGTGGATGCTCAACAGGGGGGAGAAAAGGTGCGAAGGATCCTGGCCAACCTTCATGCCGAAAGAGAGGACGACATGCATTCTTCCTCTGATGAAGGGCTATCCCGGAGGCTCACTGTCGAAGAGAACGAGCGAAAATCCCATGCCAAGGTCAAGTCGAACACAGCAGCCAAGGCCCTTACCTCCCACTCTCAACCGATCACCGAGGCACGGGCATTTTCTGCGTCTTCCCAAGCCCCAAATTTCCAACTTGAGGCTGCCGAACGACCCTCATCGATTGCCAGGAGGCTGTCCTTGAGGGATTCTGCCAAGGTCTCTTCGTTGGTCTGGCCGATGCCTCCGAGCCGAGAATCGTACCAGTCAACTATAAGAAGGCGCTCGATGCTCGCCAAACCGCCGGCCACGGGCTCTGTGCAGGAAGCTCGCATCTCTGGTGGCAAGCAGGCGGGTCCTTCCGTCGTGGCCGCCTCCTCGACCAACAAACAGGCTCGATCGCCCTTGACCATGACCCCGGGCCAGTTTGAGGATGCTATCCAGGACCTCGGCCTGGCCTCGACCCTGTACGAGTGGGGCTGGGAGCAGAGCGAGCAGCACAGCGACATTCTCTCTTCAGTGCGCAGAGATGTTGGATCCATCCAGGCTTCCTCCCCCGTCGCCTCTGCCTTGGGGAAAAGTGAGTCCTCTCCTTCCTCGTGGACCGACCGCTTTTCTTTTGTCTGCTGGTCTTTGATCCCTGCCACGGAGACTGACTTTTTCTTCATCTTCTTGTTCATCGAACTGCTCTCTTTCCTCAAAATGTTCAAGGAGACGGATCCCCTCTTCTTTCCAGGTCCATGCTTGGCCAACTTTCACCGCCTGCATCGCCGCCCACCCCGAAATCACCGGAGAGTGAGCAGCTCGATCTCCACTTGCGATCTGCCGCTGAGGCTTTGGAAGAGCTCAGGGAATCTGTCATGGCCAGGCCACAACAAGCCTACGATCCGGTCTCGGCCCTCAGAAGAAGCGCATCCGCTGCCAAGGCGCGGAGACTGTCCGGAGTTACGCTGGGAAGCTTCGGCACTACCATCGCAAAGGATGCCAACAAGGTCCTCCGAAGTCCGCTTGCAGGAGATGAGCAGTTGCCGAGTCCATTCCTCACGCCCAGAGAGAGCCCAAGTGTCAGAAGTTGGAGGACAGAGTACCGCCGGTTGAGACGTCAAAGTCTCCTGGGCGTCAAGGAGGAGGATCCCAACGCAAGGCTTCTTCGACGAGGCGCTTCAACCAAAGCCGAGATCCAAGACACACCTGGTCGAGGATACGAAGCGATCGCCGAGGGCCACGAAGGCGAGAGCGACAAGCGCCTTTCACGCCGTCGCGATCAGAGGAAGGCAGATACGACGGCTGACCTCTCTTACGAAAATCTAGAGCTGCACAGCTCGGCGCAAAACCCTAGATCTCTCTCCGTTAGCTCCTCTCACTCGACGGAGGCAGACGAGAACCGTTCCACAGCGAGCGATGCCGCTGCTTCGTTGAAACGAGATAAGCTCCAGAACATGGGAGATGGCGTCGGACTTGGTCTTCTCGGCATGGACACCCAGGAGGAGGATCAGCTGGATCACGTTGTCGACGCGAGGGACATCTCGGGGTCGCTTGCCGAATCACATGATGCTGCGAGTCCTTCCGGAGGATCAACCTCGGAGACCGGAGCACGAGCCCCTGCCGCCCTGGCAAGCGTACCCTCCTCTTCTCCACAGCTTGAGGCTGAGAGATCGAAGGGCATGCTTGCCCACTACGTTGCCCCTCAGAAACGGCTTCTTGAGGTCAAAGCAGATCACCTGGTGGAAAGGCACTGGAACTGGACCAGCACGAGCCAGAGCCAGAGCCAGAGCCCCAAACAGACTTGGTCCACCTCTGACGCCAAGAAGCAGGCGCCGTCGTCCTCTTCCACATCTTATCCTTGGCCATGCCCTCCCACATCGACGTCGATGGCCAAAAGCTGGACTTCTGCGCTTGCCGCCGCTTCCGTCGAGACTGGTTCTCCTCAGCTGGTCGGCTCCCCAACCTTGGGAGCTTCAGGCAGCGCTCAGAACTCGCCCATGCTAACCCAGACCCCCACCATGGCGAGTGCTTCCGATTCGCCGATGGTGACCCAATCTGCAGACTTTTCTTCGTCCAACGCAACGACCGCTTCCGCTAGTGGGGGCGCCGCTCACAGGGCCGCCGGGTTCGAGAGCAACCCTACCGAAGGCGCTGGGCAGCACAACCATGCAAGCCACACGAGCACAAACAATGCAGCCGTCGGCACTTTGATCGCAGCCAGCGCCGTCGGGTCCGTCATCCTGATCGGGGCGTTGGTCTGGGCACTCTTCTTACGAAAGAAGAGGAGCAAGAGGAGAAAGCATCTTCAGAACGTTCTGAACAATTTCGGCGCCGGAGGCGACGGCAGCTCGCCGAGGTCGGGCTCACCCGGAAGCCGCGATGGATCGCTCGACCTTGCTGAGAAGGCCATGTACAATTTCAGCAATGCTAGCAACCGGACGATTGGGGGCGTGGATGAGGTCAACTCAGACAGGCCGGCCAACGGTGCGCCGGCGGGAAACCCCGGAATAGCGAGCGAATCGTTCTTCAAGGTGCAGCAACGCCTGTCCACCAGCGGCAAGTCAGGAAGGCTCAGCGTCGTCACCCCGTGGTTCCTCGGAAGAAAGGATGGCCCCGATGACGGCAGCGACATGGCCCGGGCGCCCAGGATGTCAACAGACCTGGCAAGGTCCGGAATCGTATCGACCCAGCTGACGCCGCAGAAGGATGCCACCTTCTCATGGCAGCATCCGACCTTGTCCATCCCACCAGCAGCCGCTCGCGCTCTTGTCACTGGGCACTATGTCAAGAAGCGCTCCACCCTCCCTGCCAAGGCGAGGGTGCCAGTGCCCCCCTTCCTCCCAGCTCCAGCCTCTCTCAGCACCATCTCGAACGCTGATAAAGGAGTGGACGCTGAGGTGGAGGGAAGCGTGTCCGGCCACACTGTGACGGCCTACACATCCTCCAGCTGCGTTGATCCTGACATGGAAACCAACGCTGGCGACGAGTCCGTCGGCACGGTCGGATCCGTCCCAAGTGCAGAGAACCCAGAGCAGAGGAAGAGCTGGCTCCAACTTGTGATGGACGGCGCCTCGTCAAAGCTCCTCTACTCGACACCTCCGCGTGGACGTAGCCCTGTCAACCCAAGGCCGCCTCCTCCGAGCCTCTCGACTATCTCCTCCCCGTCCTCGGTCGCAAAATCCATCCTTCAAAGGGGAGGAAAGAGTTCCGAGTCGAGCTTCAGCGACACCAGTGCCGAGGTGAGGTTCGTCACCGGAAAGACTGTAGGTCCCGAGGTCGCCCCAGTCAGTTCCGTGTCACCTCACGAGGCCTTCATCCTCGCTTCCCAAATGGCGAGAACGACTCCGTTCCAGATTGACGGTCATTCTTCTGGCTCAAGCGACAGCGAATCCAGGCCTCTGCCCACGTCGCAGACGTTCTCCAGGAGAAACTCGCAAGGTGCAAATGGCGCGGCCAAGGTCATGGGACCTCGAGCGAGCCTGGTCTTCAAATCAACCCTTCCCCCTTGCAGGGAGGACAGCAAGGAGAACCTGGCCTTCCAAGCCGACGGAAGAAATGCCTTTTCGTCGGAAAGGGTACGTATGATCGCGGGACAAGGCGACGGGATCATCGAGGATTCCAGCGAGGATGAGAGCAGAGCAGGATACGAAGCTGGGACCGAGACCGAGGTCGAGCCGAGGCGCATCTCGCTCAGCCACCAGCAGCAGAAGCACATCACCATCGTCCAAGGAGGTCAGATCAACTCTGGTCCGATGGTCCACAAGAGGGCCCCCAGGCTCCCACCAATGCTTGTCCCTTCCATCACCTTGACGTTGGACGACGACACGTTCGGACTGGTCGAGAGGCCCCTCTCGATCGTCAGCTCCGGAGATTCCAGCACGGATGTTGAGACCTCCTCGCAATCCGAGGCGGCAATCACTCCGCTGAGAATCTTGACAAAGGTGATCGCCACCAGCACCAGTGCCACCACCGGCTATTCTGCCAACCAGAGCCACTCGACAAGCATCGCGAGCTCGGAGGACCTGGGCTGTCAGGAGGAGCCCATGATGAATGAGGCTCAAATTGGCTACGTGCTGGAGAAAGAGAACCAAGCTCGGATCGACGAGCTGATCGAAGCTGGGAGCATGAACGCCTCTAGCAGCTTGGGCAGCAGCTCGAGCAGTCACTCGTCGACCTCATCATCTTCGACCGACGATTACGGAACCAGCACCACCGACTCGGAGACTGAAGTGGAGGACGAACCTAGCCTTGGCGGAGGCGGTAGGACGAGTCGTTCAAGCAACAAGAGCGGCGGTCGAAGTGGCAGCCGCTCGTCACCCAAGACGCCGAGCCACAAGAACAACTTCAACCTTGCCAACCATCATGGCAAGATGATGACGCACCACCCCCACCACCACCACCAAAACTTCAGCGTCAGGAGGAACAGCGTCGTCGTCGTCGTCCCCTCCCAGGACGCACCGAACGGTTGGAGCACGGATGATGACGACGACGAGGAACGGTCGGGAGGGGGTGGTTACGGTTCCGACTCGGCCGAGGGTTGTCTGGAGCTGAGCGACTTTCCCACGCTGCCATCCTGGACCCCCATGGAGAAAGCCCACTCCAAGCCCCCCGCCACTAGCAACGGGGTCAACCCCAAGGCCATCCAGAACTCGGCTGCTGCTGCTAAGGCAGCGCAAAGTGTCATCGCCAATGGGAGGTCCAGAACCAGGAGACCAAGTCATGGACGATGAGATGAAGGACGAGGTTTGACGTGGAAGAAGCTTTTTGACTCCCTTTGACTCGAACCTGAGTGAGGGAAAGGTCGTTGAACAAGCGACTTGAACAATTCTGTCTCTGTTTTGTCGCTCTTTCTCTCCCTCTCTCTGGTCACACACACACGCTCTCTCTCATTCTCTCTCTCTCTCTCTCTTTCTTTCTCTTTCTCTCTCCTTGCACATTCCCTTGTATCCCATCCTTGTCCTGTTTCCCGTTCCCTCTCACTCTCCTTTCTTCTCCTTTCGGCGTTTAAAAGTTGATCGATCGAATTTCGATCAATGTAGTGGCTCCCCCACCGGCATTCGGCCTTTCCCACCCCTTTCCACTGTAGCAATTCCAACCCGAACCCTTTTGTGACTCGGCCCTGCCAAGATCAGATCAGACTTTCCCCACCTCAACTCTCTTTTTCCATCCAGGACTTTGATCGATTCATTTACTCGTCTTTTGAAGACACGCTCTCTTTGCTTGAGGGTTCAGGGTTGGGTTGGGTTCGAAGTCCCTTTGATTCTCATCCACCTCCCCCTCTCTTGATCGGGGAGGGGTTTACAGTGTCTAACCCTATCTAGAGGGAAATCTATCGTGTCCAGGGAGGAAGGAAAACCCTCTCTCCTTCCTGACCCACCCGCCCCCTCCCCGCCCCCACTAGATCGGAGAAGCTTTCTCCTACAATTTCCCCTCCTCTACTCCTCCTTCTCCCCCGCATTCCGTAGCCCCCCCTCTCTCAGAGACCCTTGTTGAATTCGACGATCTTGACCTTCTCTCCCCTCTCGTCCACCAAGCCGTGGAAGTTGGACTCGAGCTTTTCGGGTTGGATGGTGGCCACTTGGGGGAAGGTGGCGATGGCGGGGGGTAGGAAGACGAGAAGGCTGGTGCCTATCAGGCCTAGGTTGGTGAGCCTCGCCAAGACCCCTCCGGAGGGGACCAACCTCTTCCTCTGGAGGAGCGTCAAGGCTAGGGGTGGTAGGATCAGGGTTGGGACTGTTTTGATTGGGGGAAGGGGGGGGGGGAGAAAGAGTTTCCCTTTACTTGAGCAAATCTTTCTTCTTCCCTCTTTCCGGAACGCCCGGTTTGCTTCTCGTTGATGCCAAGTCACCTTTCCGGACGATCTCCCTCTCTCTCTCCCTCTCTCTCTAGGAAGGTTGTCACTCACTGTTGGTCAAGATCCTAGAGGCTGCCGTCATGGCTACAGCTCTGCTTCCTGCCCTTTTGGATTCTCCCACTTTGACCCTCTCTCCCTTCTCGTCCCTCCTGAAGACGTCTACACCCTGACTGATCTCCTTCCACCTCATGCAACTGATGTTGACGACTCCCGCCGAAGCTACGCTTACGAAGGGGACCAACCTCGTCAGGGCGACCTTGACTCCTGCCGCCATCCTTAGTCTAGGAACCACCTTGGTCAGACCCACAGCGATCCCAACAGCCGAAGTGGTAGCGGCTACGTAAGCCGTCGTCACCTCCTTGAAGTCCATGGGTACCGACTTGTTGGCGTTGGAGTAATTCACAGCCACGTTGAGGGATTGGTTGACCCACTGCCAGAATACGATCGAGGTCATCCCGGCGTTAGGAGTCAACATTCCAGCCACTACGATCAGGTTGGTAGGTACGAAGGCGGACATCCTGAAAGGTAGAGGGATCACCTCCCCTGTCTCGGGGTGAAGGCTACTCTCAACCAAACTCTTGGCTTTCCAATACCTTTTGGCATCCTCCTCCTTCACCAGAAGTGGACCATCTCCTTCCGAAGAATCCAACCTGGAACTTTGAATCTCCACCAACCTCTTGGCCGACTCCAATTCCGATCGGGAAGAGAGGAGCGTCAGAGGAGACGTGACCGAGGCAAAGTGTTGAAGCCTTCCCCAGAACTTGGTGAGGTCGTAACGATCCTTGCTGATGTCCACCAGACCTTGGGGGGAGGAGGAGGACGAGGAGGGGGGAGTCGTCATCCTTGCCAAAAGGAGGGGGAGAGGGTGTGAGGGTGGGGGAGTGGGAGATCAAGAGGTGTGTGTGTGTGTGTGTGTGTGAGAGTGTGAGTGAGTGTGCGTGTGGTGTGTTCGTTACAAACCAACCCTGACGATCTATAACGATCCTGGTTCCCATGAAACTGGAAAGAAGAAGTCCAAATAAACCTACACCCAGGGCCAAGATAAGGTTGAAGAGCAAGCGAAGCGAAGGAAGCAGAGGGAGCAGCGAAAAGGGCTAGGCTAGTTGATGATCGGTTTCCCGATCCGGGTCCCGATAAGTGGAGGAGCCTCCTCCTCTTCTGACCACAACCCGTTCCGGGACATCTTGCAAACAAGCTATAAAACCCCACCCAACCTTAGACCCCCTCCCCGCAGAGTCAGCACAATACGTTGAGAAAAAAAAAAAAAAAAAAAAACGAGAACAAAAAGGATGAAATATCCAATCATAAACAAGGAGAGATTCTGCAGATTGCGACGATAAGGTTTAGGTTTACAATAAAGGCTAGAAGGCATTTGGGGGGAGGGGGGGATATTGGAGGATGGACGACGAAGAGGCGAAAGACATCCGATGACCCGAAAAATTATACCTGGTTATGCTGGGATGGATGCGCTTTGTATGGGAAAAGGGTTTAAGGACCCGGAAAAAAAAACAAGAACGACAAGGAAAAAGGAAAGGAAGATAGATTGAAGATGTCAAAAGGAATGGTTGATGCTGATAGGTTAGATGAGGTCACTGCGTACGAGATTCTAGCATCGGATCTTTCCGCCAAAATTGTGACTGTGCGCTTGATCAAAGGGCCCGGAGAAGGAAACATGGATGGATAGATCACCCATGAGGAACGGAGGAAACAAGGGGCGGAAGAAATCACCATGTTCGCAAACATGGGTGACGTAAAACCCTGTTGAAAGGTTTTCGGATCAAGATTTGGGTGGGCTGACAGTTTCCTCATGGTCTTCGCTCATCCTGGTAGTAGCCAGTAGCGGCGGCCAACGTGCTCCCCGACATTGAGCGCTGGTGCTGGTGCTGTTGCCTGCCAACGTCAGAAGAACTTGCGCTCGACGAATACATCGGCCCACCCTCCGTGTTGAACGAGTCGTAAGTGGGAGGTGCGGAGACGTAGCCAGGGTTGCCGGAAGAAGGCCCGTGCTCGTGGGATGAGGAGCTGTAACCGCCGTTGCTGGCACCACCGGCGATACCATTCATGCCCTGCGAGCCGCTCGAGGTCGCACCAGGCGACATGAAGTCGCCAAAGTCAAACTGCCCCCCGGATGTCTTGCGCCTCACACCGTGAGAGTTTCCGTCCAAGCCAGCTTGCCCGTGGACGTAACCTTCGTGCTGTTGCGAATGGTGTTGCTGGTGAGGAAGGGAGCTAGGCCCGCCGTAGCCTCGCGGGTATCCGCCTTGCGACTGTCGGTTGAAGTCATGCGATGCAGCGAGCCTCGCATCACGATATCCTGGCGATGAGCTTGGCTGATAGTCGCCGCCGCTTTCGTCTCTGTAATTCCCCCCGGCGAGGTCGACCCCGGGGAGAGCACCGGCGGTTCCGCCTGGGGCGGCGCCAAGGTCGACAACCGGCTCAGGGTATATCGCACCTTCGTACGTCGCACTGTACTTGCTGATGATCTTGCTCAACGCAGAGGCAAGGATCTTCCATGGGAAGACCTTGACATCCTTCTCAATGTTCCTTGGCTTCGGGTTGGGGAAGCTCATGATCAGCTTGAAGAATCGCTCGCAGTCCCTCTTGTTCTTGCTGACTGTCATCGGCCTGAACCCCTCCAAGTTTCTTCGGATCCTGTTCTTCTCCTCGACCGTAAAGCGGCTCGCGACCAGGGCCTCAAGGAGGTAGATGGTGTCCACAGACGTGACATAGCACTCGTTCTTGTCCTCCCGGAAGATGCAGGACACCACAATGCTGTTGGGGACATACTGCGAAGGAAGGATGGGCCTGAAAGTGGTGTGGATCGTGGCGCCTTCCTGTCTCCTCCAAAACTGTACGAGGCGGCGGCCTCCCCTCCATTCGTCGTGGGACCAACCGATTGCCATATCGTTCAGGTTACCATGGAGCTCGAGCTTTGCCCTCTGGGTGTTGGCCAAGGATGGAGGGCTGTAGTTGGGATCATTTGGCATACCAGGTGGCCCAGCTATTTGGGAAGCCCGCATGAGCTGGGGGATACTCTGAGGATAGCTGGCTCCATCGTCGCGATGGGGCATCGGACCACCGGGCATCACAGTTGTCACACTTCCAAAGCTCGATGGGCCCCCGAAACTGGAAGACCCTCCAAAGGAACTGCGGCGCCCGTCCTCTTCGTCGTAGAAAGAAGGGTTTCCGGGTAGCATCGAATGATTCCTCCCAGGGGTGTTGTGGCCCACACCAGGATGCTGAACCCAAAGAGTGGCGCGAAAGCAGAGGGGCGTAAGCAAGAGGGACGAGGTGCTAAGTCAGTCAAGGATTCACCGCATACGTGTCGTCAAGCACTTCAAGAGCGACTCACATTACCAGACCCGAGCACGGGGAAGGAAGCAGGTCTCCGGAGGAGAGCATTGTGTTCAGGGGGGCTCCTCTGAGTGTCCATGTGTTCACCGGAACGTTTGAACGAGCGCGGCGAGTCTGCAAAGGGAAGGGATTGGAGAAGGAACGTGTCAGAGGTGAATGACGCGCTCGCTTGCTGAAAGGAACGAGCCGGAGGATTGCTCACCACTTTCGGGAAAGACCTGTTCGACCTTCATGGCAGGCGAACTGCCCGAAAACCCGTTCGATGCTGGGCCAACACCGGCGCCGACTGGTCTCGGTCCCCTCAAGCCTTGGCGAGGATCCGAGTACGGTGTGTTTTTGAAGCGCTGGCGGTTGGGCGAAGTGGCCATGCTGGAGGGCCGGGAAACTGGGGAAGAGAGTTCATGACCTGAATGCGACGACTCCCCGCTCCTTGAAGGGGTATACGGCGCATAAGATGAACCTAGGTGAGAGGCAGGATATGAAGATGGTCCCCCGAATCCCATAGGGCCAGTGTGGCCCAAGGACTGGTGCCTGGTGTGAGAAGGAACGAACGACTCTTGGGATACTGGCAGCGATCTCTGCTGGTCAACAAAAGAATGCTGGGCACCGTACGGTATTCCTTGGGTACCTAGAGCCCCCTCGCTGCCCTCCGCAGTGGGGAATGGGTGATGCATCTGTTGGGAACGAGGTGCCTGCTCGTCGTAATTGTATGGAGCAGTTTCTGTCCGAGTGCGGTACGAGCCGCCAGCGAAGGAAGACGAAAAACCGGAGCTAGCAGGAGGTTCGGACAAGAGCAAGGATCCTGTGGCGCTGGTGCTTGGTCCGTAAGATGTAGTGGAAGGCACGGCACTCGACATGCTAGCTTCTGCGGGGTGAGCAAGACCTGTAGGAGTCAGGGAGATACGCGGAAGCCTGATGGCGTCTTTCCTAAAAGAATCTTCGTCAACTTTGCGATCTTGGAACGACGGCCTCGGTAGCTGTAAAACGTCTTTACTAGATTGGGAGGCAAGCATAACAAGGTTGAGCAGGGCAGGGACAGAGGGCGCAGACGGTGTCGTTGGCAATCAAAATGAAGTTGTCCGTGTTGTTGGTTGATGACAATAGTGCCGAAGATGAGAAAGGATGATCGTGATAAGCGATCACGCGGGTGTTGATGTTGGTGGTGGTGGTGAGTTTCGTCGTCGTCGTTGTCGACGGCAAGAGACAACGGTGAAGAAGAGTTGTGAGGATTGGAGGAAAGTTGGGTGAAGAGAGGAGAGGTGTTAAATGTTGAAGGGGAGTTCCGAGTCCCAATAAAGTGAAACCATAAGGGGGGGGGGGGTGAGACGAGACACGAGAGAGAAAGTGAGTGAGTAAAACAGGTCGGTGTCACCGAGAGGAGTCAAGGCGAGATGGAGTAGATGAGAGAGGGGATGGGAGAAGGCGGTAGGTTGGTTATAAGGAGGTAGATTTGGGGGATGGCCGTATGATCGCACGGGAAGGAGCAGAGTGTATCAGATACACCGGGTGAGATGAAACAAGGTGGATGGTTGTGTCGAGAGGGTGTGTCGCAAGTAGGGAGTCAACGAAGGAAGGGAAGTAGAGCAGGGCATAGCAAGGCAAAGGGGAAAGAAAAAAAGGAGGGGAAGGATTGAGCAAGAGTGGCGACGAGAAACAGAGAAAAGGAAGGGAGGCAGGGTTTGTCTTTGGTCAGCATTCGTGACGTGCATTGTAAGAGGAGACTGGGTTGAAACATACCTATGGCTAGCCTGGAGTGAGGTATGGTCGACCTATGTCAACCAGAAAGAATGACAAGGTCAAGGGGAGTTAAGTTCAGGGTTGGAGTCGGGGAGAGGTGAAGGATTGGAAGGAAGGGGGGAAGGGGGAAGAGAGAATGGAGGCGAAGGAAGAGGGGGAGGGGAGGGGGGGGGGGGTAAGGGCGTCTGACGGGTGGGATAGATGTATGCTGCTTCGGGAGTTGGACTTCGGACGATGCTCTATAGTGAGACCCTCTCTTGTGACTTGATTGACCGAGACCTCTTTGTCCCAGGAAGGGCTTTATCGGTTGGGCAAGATCGTCAGGCTCGAGTTGCAGAAGCCAGGCGTGATCCCAGGTAGAAAGATGTGGACGGGTTAAGGTTGGTAGTGAGACCCAACGATGGAGGTGGGGTTCAGGTCAGGAAGGATGGAGAGGGTAAAGGAGATAGGAAAAAGAGATCGTGCGGTGTAAAGGATCAAAGCTAGAGAAGAAAATCAGAGTGGGTGGGTGAAGGGGGGGAGGGCAAGGGGAGAAGGGGTGTTTGATTTGTCCAAGGTTAGGTGTTGAGGTTAAGGTTGAATGCGGATGGGATGTGGGTTGGGTTGAAAAGGTCGCTGGTCCGTCTATATGTAAAGGTGAGACACTGAAAGGAATGTGGACGAGAAGAGAGATATTGGACCGATGTTGGGGGTCTTAACTTTTTAAGTCGAGTAAGCAAAAAAAAAAAAGAGTGAGAATAAAAAATGATGCTGTAAGGATGAAGGCTGAAAGGAAAAGGAGATATTGGTGGTGGATGAAAGGGGGGAGAAGAAATGTCGAAGAGGAGGTGCGATTTGGTAGGACCGGATTCGGAATATTGCAACGGGTAGGAAATAGTGTGCGAACGGGGTGACCGGAAGAGGGATTTGGTATAGCGAGGTTTTTGGTTCAAGCGATGCGTCAAGTAGAAGGAGGTGGCGGAAAGGAGGGAGACGAAGGGGGAAAAGGGGGG
>KZ820214.1:0-18123 GCA_003144235.1 Violaceomyces palustris | reverse complement strand
GGGGGGGGGGGGGGGGGGGGGGGGGGGGGGGGGGAGGAAAGAGGGAAGCAAGAGGGTCTTACAGTTGCAGCTCTCAAGCCAGATCGATCTCCTGATCCGCGGCGGGTTCCTCATCCTCGTCGCCACCGCCTAGCGAGACGTCATCCATACTACCTTGGAGGTTGGCTTCGAGTTTTGAGACGATGGGGTTCTCGTCCCCGTCGTCTCTGTCTGCATCTTGACCTTCCTCTTGCCTATGATCGGCATCCTCTTCGTCGTAGGCGGCGGCCTCCTCACCGTCCTTGGCTTCTACCTCCGACGCTTTGGCTCCTTGCATGCCGCCGCTCCCATCTTCGCCGTCGCCGTCGCCGTCGCCGTCGCCACCATCCTTCAGCTCTTCTCGTCCTTGGCTCGTCTGCTCGTTGGATTCTGTCGGTTGCGGTGGGGGCGACTTGCCGAGCGGCGTGGGTGGCAGAGAAGTTGTAGCGGCGAGTTCGATATTTTCGCTCTCGTCGACATCCATGCGTGTGTTCGGCACTTCACCCTTCGCTTCCCGGGTCGAGGCGGAAACGGGGGGTTCGGCGGATGCCAAAGGCGGTGATGATGATGACGATGAGGCGTCGATGTTTGGAACTCCGGAAGGCGTCGGGACCTCCTCAGCTTTTGTATCGCCTCCGGTTCCGACGACTTGGGGTGAATGAGATGGCGCTGAAGAGGAGTCTCCCCTCTCTTGCTGTTGTTGTTGCTGCTGTTGCTGTTGCTGCTGTTGTGAATGCCTCAACCTTGCGATGGTATCCCTAAAGGTGGCGGCGTTGGGTGGATCCTTGTCGAGGTAGAAGGCTGAGATGTTGACCATCTTCTTCTGCTCATAGCATGCAAAGATCCAGTGGGGCAGCACGGCCGGTATGCTGAGTTGCATGGCCTTGGAGAAGCCTTGACCCTGGCTCCCAGGCCGAGCGTTGACGTCCCCAGGGTTCCTTGGGTCTGTACAGACAAAGTGGGTCGTGTCGATCTGAATCCTGTCGCTCCACTTGGCTCTCATCAGCTTGAGAACCTCCTTGCAAGCCTCGAGCACTCCCTTGTCCTCCACGTGACCAAAACAGACGCTGATGCCGCTCGTGTCGTTGATGGTGTGCGTCCTGGTCCGAATGACGGGGGAGGAGTAGGTGCCCGCTGTCGTCTTGAGGACGAGGTGGAAGGTGTACTCGGCATCGACGTCGAGGCCGGAAAGCTTTGTCGAGGTGTTGTGGAGAGGATTGGGGATGGGCGCCAGCCTTTGGCCGTTCCTGTAAATATCTAGCGAGAGGAGCGAGGCCGTGGCTAGGGATAGCCTGTCCCACTCGAGGGTGACCGAGGTTTGAGTCACGTTTCGTAGCCTCAGCGCTGGAGCTGAGGATCGTTGGGAAGGGATTCCACCCGCAAAGGAAGGGGGTAGAAGGTTGATAGATGTCAGTGGGAAATTCTAAACCTTGATAGAGGGGGTTGGACGCTCACGCTTTGGAGATTCAAGACCAAAGGTCTCGAGAATGTCCTGCTGAAGATTTTCGAAATCATCCCTTTGCTTCTTCTCCTCAGCCAGATTCCGGAGGACCCTGATGTTGACAACGCTACCTGAAGAGACACCCTGAGGCAGGAGAAGGGAAGGGAACTCGATCAGGGAGGCCCTGTCACCGATGAGGATTGCCATTCCAGCATCTGAGGAGGAAGGAGGCGAGTAGCATGGGATCCCAAAGAGCGAGGAAAAGAGGGAGAAGGATTAAAAAGGAGAATAGTGCTGAGTGAGTGGGAGAAGCTCTGGCTTGGATGGGAAGGGTGGGAGGGAGGTAGGAAAAGCTGGGATCGACGTGACTCACCAAGCTTGCCCACGGTGAAGGTGAAACTGTCATCCTTTGTCGAAGGCATTGTCGAGTGGACGTGGGTGGGAGCTATCTGGGTCATCAGGTGGGCCATGCCTCTTTGGGTGGTTGGGGTTGCTGTTTTCGGATGTGGTGGATGCGAGTGATGAGAACGAAAGGATGGTGGGTTTTCCTGACGCGGAGGGTAGGAGGGAAGGGTTGATTGCTTCGACTTCCTGGGTCTGTAAGGATGAGAGGATGGCGCCGGTGAAGTCGCACGGACCCATGAACCACCATCGTCTTGGCCTCTCTCCCCATGTCGCGTGGAGGCGTTGGTGAAGAGAGTGATCGATGGTGGTCTCCAACCCCCCAACTCTCTTCTTCTCCTCCTCCTCCTCCTCCTCCTCCTCCTCCTACAGTGTACACCAACATCACCCCAACCATCCTTCCACCAGCCATCCACGGCTTATTCGAGAATCCCTGCCCTTTCCTGCCCAGAAGGGGTCAGAGATTGTCATGATCACCTTCATCCCCCTCTCGGTCCCTTTTGCCACCAACAAGGACACAACAACCGCAACGACCGACGCCGAGCATGGAACCGAGAAGGAACAGCCAAAGGCCTTGGCCTACCTCTTGCAGATGGACGACATAAGGGTGCTCATAGACTGTGGAGCTCCAGAGGACTTCATCTTCAACCAAGAACTCCCGAGGAAGTACCAAAAGCTCATAGAGTTACCCACTGCGGCGAATGAGACGCTGCAGCAAGATCAAGAGCCCAGCCCAGAGTTCCTCACCTCCGGACCTTTGGATGAGATTCTAGAAAGGTGGGTGGACGGGGAAGGCTTCTGATCGAGTCTCTCACTCACCAAGGTGGTCAATCATTCTCATTCCTCTCAATCTTACTTTCTTCTCACTCTGTCCTCTCTCATGTCTCACCTTCCCCCCTTCCCGTCCCCTTTCCGCTCTTGAATCACAGCTTGGCGCCAACGATCGACCTGGTCCTGCTGTCCCACTCAACTCTATCCCACCTGGGACTATATGCGTACGCTCATGCAAAGCTGGGCTTGAGGTGTCTCGTGTATGCCACCTTGCCGGTCCAGAGTATGGGAAAACTGACCGTACAGGAGGCGATAGAGAGCTGGCAGAACGAGATCGACGTGGAGAAGGAAGCGAAAGAGTCTCAACGGAATGACCCTTCTCCTTCATCAGCTCTCGGAAAGAAGGGCAAGGGTAAGCGTTCCAAGAGGTGCCTTGTCAGCCTCGAGGAGCTCGAGGAGGCGTTTGACGAGGTCAAGACCGTCAGGTATCTCCAACCCACGCATCTCGAGGGAAAGTGTGCCGGCGTCACCCTCACTGCTTACTCGGCGGGTCACAGTCTCGGAGGTGCTGTCTGGAAGATCCGTAGCCCCACCTCCGGAACGGTTCTCATAGCCCTGGATTGGAACCACAACAGGGAGAGGCACTTGGATGGCACTGCGCTCTTGGCTACCTCAGGCTCAGCTGCCCCTTCCTCAGGAGGAGGCGCCTCGGGTGGTAGTGGTGGAGGGGGAATCTCGGATGCTGTTCGGAGGCCTGACCTCTTGATCACCGAGGTTCAGCGGGGGATGGTCGTCAACTCGCGACGGAAAGACAGGGATGCGGCGCTGCTGGAAATCGTCCACAAGACCATCCAGTCCGGCAACTCTGTCTTCTTCCCCGTCGACCCTTCGGCCAGGCTTCTCGAGCTTTTGGTCTTGCTGGACCAGCATTGGGCCTACGCGTATCCTCACGCCAAATTCCCTCTCTGCCTGGTAAGCAGGACCGGCAAAGAGGTTGTGGAGAGGGCGAGGACCTACATGGAGTGGATGACCAGGGAATGGGCCACGAAGAGCTCGGGCGCTAACGCGGACGAGGAGGATGGGAAAGCAAAAGCGCAGAAAAAGGGTCGAGGCATGAAGAACAACGCTCCTTCATCACCACTCGAATTCAAGTGAGTACAACTTTCTTTCCGAGAGACGGTTTGAAACTTGATTCAAGGCTTGGCCAAGTTCTCTGACTCAATCCCCAAACACCTCGTTTCCCAAATCTGTTTGTTGGTTCCACGACAGGTACCTAAAGATCTTTTCGACGATTGCGCAGATGGATGAAGCAATCGGAACGACCCAGGCCAAGGTTGTCCTCGCCGTTCCTCCGTCCATGACTCATGGACCCTCTCGCCGCCTTTTTGCACGGTTCGCGCAGAATCCGAACGATGTGGTCATCATGATCCAAAGAGGCCAGCCTGGGAGCATTGCCCGCTGGCTATGGGATCGGTGGCAGTCGAAACAGGCCAGTGGGGTGCTTTGGAAGGCTGGTAAGGTTGGAAGTGCTGTGGCGATTGGAGAAAAGCTGAAGTTCGAGGTGAGTACCAAAAAGGCAACTTTTTTGGGTTTTGGGTTGGCCCAAGCTGAACCCATTCGCCTCGCACCCTTTTCGAGCAGCTCAAGAGCAAGGTTCCCCTTGAAGGCGACGAGCTAAGAGCTCACCTCGAGGCTGAGTTGGCTGAGAAGGAAAGGCAAGCGCAGCAGAGAGCCCTTCTTGCCCGTTCCCGACGGAGGCTGGAGGCAGACGAGGACGACGAATCCAGTGACTCGGATGACTCTTCCGACGACGACGCCGGTGGGGCTTTCGACGAGATGCCAGGAGTCGGTCCGAACGGGCGTGTGGCCAACGGAGGAAACTTCGCCGAGCCTGGGAGTCTGACCAGGAAGAAGGGGCACACTACCGCTTTCGACGGTTCTAGGGGTGGAGCGAGAGTCGGCGCGGTGGAGGGGATGGGGGATGGCGTGTCGAATGAGGTCTCCTTTGATATATACCTGAAGGGTAACGCTTCGCGTGCCACGTCCTTCTTCGGAGCTAAGGCTGGCGTCGGTGGAGAGGGACCATACGGAGTCGGTATCCGGTACCGGATGTTCCCGATGATAGAAAGAAAGCGCCGGATCGATGCTTACGGGGAGACGATAGACGTCGGGCGGTGGCTCAGCAAGAAGAGGGAGCTGGAAGCCGCGACTGCTGGTCAAGATGAGGACGAGGACAAGGACGCCAAGCGGAAAAAGCTGATTGCGGAGAAGAGGAAGGCCGCCGCCGCCACGCCTTCCAAATTCATCACCGAGGAACTCGAGATTGAGATCAGCTGCAAAGTCGCCTTCATCGACATGGAGGGTCTCAACGACGGCAGGGCTCTCAAGACGCTCATTCCTCAGCTCCACCCTAGAAGGCTGATCATGGTCGATGCGGATGAGGAGACCAGGAAGGACATGGTGGCCTCCATCTCGGCGGTCAAGTCGATGACCAAGGAGATTCATGCTCCTTGGATCTCGGTGACGGTCAAGATAGGAGAACTCACAAACGCATACACAGTCAACATGGGAGACGGCCTCTTGACAAGCATGGTCATGTCGAGATTCGAGGATTATGAGGTGGGATACCTCAGGGCGAACGTCAAATTCGACGACGGGAGCACCGTGCCCACTCTCGAGCCTCTGAGCGCCGTCAGCACGGAAGCCAGGATCGCCGAGATCCGAGAGCCATCAAGCTCCTCTCCCGCCTTGAAGTCCGAAGGCGCAGAGGCCGTACAACCCAGTCAAACACTGGTCACCAAGGAATTGAAAGCGATCCCTATCCGAAAGATGAAGTCGGCCAATGTCGAGATCCTCTCGCCCACCCTGTTCGTCGGAGACCTGAAGCTATCGACTCTCAAGTCCTCCCTCTCGTCCAACCACAGGATAGGCTCGGAATTCGCGGGCGAGGGAATGTTGGTCTGCGACACCGGCGCGATGGGCAGAGGAGGCGGGAGCAACGAGGCTGTCACGGTCAAGAAAGAGAGCCAAGGCAGGATCGTCGTCGAGGGCAACGTCGGAAAAGGCGTCAGGCTGGTCAGGAAGGCTGTCTACGACCTCCACGCCAAAGTTGCCGGAATGTGACGATGGGACGTTGCTTTGCCGGCATGCCTTCGAATCAGGTTTCATCTTTCCCTCGTGTGATTATCCGTTTCCCTCCATCCCTTATCCCCATCACCCTGCCTCCCTCCACTGCGCCTGTCTGCGCCTGTCTCCTTCCTGCTCCTCTCCCTTGTCAGTCAGGGAACCATCTGTAGCGATACTAGCATCTCTCCCTCTTCAATCCCGTTCGTGCAACTGGCTGAAACTCGAAGCCTTCTTAAAGGTTCCTCTGTCCCTCTACCATTTGCAAAGAGTGGCGCTTGGGTTGGATGGTGAGGGGGTGGAAAAATGAAAAAGGTTGGATCGGTGGCGGGGTAATGAAAGGAACCATGCGGGTCGGGAGCAAAAAAAAAAAAAGAAAGAAAGAAAAAATCCAAGCCGCGTTGGAGCCATTGTGAGCTAGGTGGGTTGGGATGTGGTACAACAAAAGAGATGCGGTCTGGAGGAATCGAACATCCGTTTCTTCGGCCACAACGAAGTATAATAACCACTATATGAAGACCGCAGAAGACCACTGGACTAACCAGTAGTTGTTGTCTCATCCACATTAAATATAGATATTTATTTACACTCTTATTTTCTCATTGTTTCCAACCTACCCCTGAGCCCTACGGGATAAGTGAGAGACCCAAAGATGAGACCCGTCATCATGAATCCTTCATGGTATCACAAGGTTTCCCGAATTCAGAATGGGATTCGTTCGGCTGACTCCTGCTGGGCTTGGATCAGGAGCTGGTGGTGATGAGGGAAGACTTCCCGCTCGTTCCTTCATTCACGCTCTTGCATCGCCCACCGTCGACCGGGCGATGAGTGGCTTGCAGGGTGCCGTGCCGATGCAGAAGTTGGCGTTTCGGCTTCCGTCTTGCAGGTCGGGGAGGTAAGTGGCAGTGAGTACAAACAGTATGCACCTAGCACGTACGACATCACTCTCCAGGCATAGGATCTCCTTTTCTTTTCCTCTTGCAGCTTTGGGTGTTGTTGGTTTCGGAAGATCTTACTTTTTCAAGGCTTCGTGCTTCCCGCCGTTTCGTCTCCTTCTCTTCCCGCCAGCCTGAGCATGCCCTTGACCTGAAACGTACTGTACATACTGTACAGTACGTACTGTTGTACAACGCTTAAGAGGAGGCTTGATTCCTGATGGATTGCGTTGTGTTTCATGGTTTCGCCGCTCAAACACCTTACTCCGAGAACTCGGTATCGTGAGAAGCAAGGCACTGCCCCCGCACCTGACACGTTATCAGCCCTGCTTTTCGGCCTCACGTCAAATCATGAAACTGACGCCCGCTCATCAGCTTGCTGACCACCACCTCTATCCTTCCCCCCCCTCTCCCCCCCTCATACAGCTCAGACCCCTTCCCATAGCGAACGGTCCCTCTCCTGTGATGGTATTCCATACGTCCTCCTTGCCCGTCAACAACTCATCCGTTTGAAGGTCACCAAGACAAGGGGGGTTTTGACAAAAGGATCAATGCCATGAGAAGATAACCAACTAACCCCACCTTCCCGCCAAACATCCTGTTCCTTTTCCCAAATGAGAAAGGGGATAGCCTGTGGCGGACTGGCGACAATTTGCCTCACTACGCAGAGAAGGAGTGTGAACGTACGACCAACGTATGTGCTGCGCATTGCTGGCTGCAAAGCTTGGATCCCGCTGACACACGAGTTGCAAGCCCAACCAAGTGTCCCGTGTTTTTACCTGGTTCTCCACCAACCCACTCCACGTTGCTCACAGCCTTTCTCAGTCTCTGCGACGCCATCAACCACTGTATGGCCTCTCTCGTTGTGACTTTAAAAGAGGCGGGATCGCTGTTGAAAAAAACCCAAAAAAAAAAAAAAAACCCCTTCCCCTCCCCCCTCTTTCTATTGCAAAGCACCAGAGCATCGCTCAATCCAAAATTGCTCCAGTCGGCTGGCTAAGGATTCAAGGTATCGGTCTTCAGAAGTGTGGGACTCTATAGGGTGTGTGTGACGTGTTACACTCGTGATCGTGATTGTGATTTCCATTCTCGTTCTTTCTCTGATCCTATCTATCGTTTTGGACCCCCTGCTCGAAGACGAGGTCATAGCAAGTCAGCAACTCACTCTTTGGCGGGTTGCCTCCCACCAGCTAAAAGTTTGTTACCAAGGCAGCGCTTCTGAACAATCGATCAGGATGAGGCGTTCTACAGCCTAGCGCTTTCCATCTCATCCCCTCTCCCTCCCTCTCCCTCTCTTGCTTCCACGACCCGACGGAACCGACCTGCGCTCTCAGCCTCTTGCACCCCTCTTCCCACCTAATCTTCTTCAACACCGCCATCTTCCCTCTCCAGGTAGAGAGGCCAGTAAACCTTCACGCATACATCAGAGATCCCCGTTCTCATCTCAAACCTCTCCTCTCACCACTCTCCCCTCTCCCCTCTCCCCTCACCCCTCCATCCCTTTTCCAGCTCTCTAAGATTTGACCTCCTGACAACCAAGAGCAATAGATCGGGCCGCCAAAAGGTAGAAGAGGTTGAAAAAGGGAGAAAAGAAAGAGGAAACAGGGGAAGGGGCTGTTAGCCAACCTCATTGTTCGCTCCAAGCCAGACCATGATGCTTCCCTTGTACTTCAAAAGGATCAGGAAGCAGATGAACTCCTTTACCTTCCCAAGCCAGTCAGATCAGGCATCTTATCAACCTTTACCCACATCCCACAGCTCCAGCCTTGCAACTGGCAATACGGGGCCTCCTATCTTTGTATCCTACTTGTTCCACCTCGTTCCTCGCCTCCCTAGAAGAACCTTGCTCGTCATGGTCGCCATTGTCAGCGTCGTCATCTTGAAAGCCCACACCTACGTTATTTTCCAGCCTCCCAACTACAACGTCCTTCCCAAGGAACTCTACTTCGACCGCCTCAACTCGACCATCCAAACCTTCTTCGCATCATCGCAGTCATCCTCGCACCTGGCCTCCATGCTCGCCTCCAGCTTAAAAAACACCAGGCACAAACCAAACTCTGCCGAGCTCTACCGGCACGCACCTTCGTACTCTTCGAGCTCGCAGCCTCCCAGCAAAGTGCCAAGGATGATGTGGTCCTCTGACAAGGTGCCGCCGAGCCCAGGTTGGGAAAGGCTGTGGAAAGAGAAGGGATTCGAGCCGCACTTTCTCAACGATCAGATGGCTGAGGACTGGGTCGAAAATAACTTTCGCGGAACCGACGTGAAAAGAGCCTGGGACAGGCTTCCTCGCACAATCCTGTGAGTCTTGGCCAGGTGTATGCTAGGCGGAGATCCCTTCTTCCTCGCTCCTCTCCTTGCTTTCCCTTCTTATGGGACGAGGGAAGAAAGGACAACGAACAGGTCGAAAGCTGTCGATTTCGAAAGCCTTAGCGCTCGCCCGCTCACAATCTCCCCAAACCCCTCCTCTCAACAGGAAAGCCGATCTCCTTCGCTACTTGCTCTTACTGGTGGAAGGCGGCACTTGGAGCGACATGGATACCGTTCCGATGATGGACGTCGACCTGTGGAGCAAGGATGCCGTGCCCCTCTCGGTTGATAGACCCCTCTCGTCGGATAGGGTAGGCATGAACGAGTCCAAGCTGGGGGCCTTTGGCTCGTGGAGGAATGCCGATGAGCCAAAGGAGAGAGATGGGAGAGAATCGAACCAGGGTGATGGAGGCAAGCTAAGATCCGTACAACCTCTGCTGTTCTCTTCACCTTCCACGAAAGGGTCGGAGCCGCCGACGATAGGCAGACAGTCCATCAGGGCAGTGATCGGTATCGAGACTGACCCGGAAGAGTGGGCTTCGCTGCGGTCCCTGTTCGAGAAGCCTCGCCTGCTACCTCTGCGGAGGCACAGGGAGCTCCAATTCGTTCAGTGGACAATGCACATCTCACCTCACCATCCCATACTGATCGACGTGATCAGGAGGGTACTGGAGACCGACAAACTTTTCCAGAGCTTTGAAATCATGAGGGAGAGGTTCGATTTCAGCGATGAGTACGGCCTGGCGGGCAGGGCATCCACGTCACCGTCGGACGAGGGCGATAAGTGGAAAACCGTAGGGTTGGCGGAAGGTTCGACGGAGGGGAGCGACAAGGACGGCGCCGGGTTCCCCCCTCTGCGTTCGCCATCCAGGCTCCCGACGACGCTGGAGCCTTGGAAGAAGATCGGCATGGTGTGGAAGTATCAGGACGGCGCTTGGAGGTGGGGATGGGATCCGCTCTGTGTGGAAGAGTGGACGGGGCCGGCGGTCTGGACGGACAGCATCGTCTCATACCTCGATGCCGTGGCAGGAGTAAAGCCCGCGGATCTCGCCTTGCTCAAGAGGCCGGTCCAAGTGAGAGACCTGGTCATCGTCCCAACTCAGGGATTCAATCCCGTGCTTGGGCGAGACGATGCGACGAGGCTGGTCCATCTCTTCAGAGGCAGCTGGAAGAAGGCCATCTCTTGAACGATATGCGGCAATCGCCCCAGAAAGAAGTGTGGGTGGGTGGGTTGGGTTGGGTTGGCCACTTCATTCGTGGTCCAAGGATCTGAATCACGCTCTCTCCTCCTTTCTCGCTTGGAAGGCCCCTCACTATTTCCAAATAATCCAATTTTCTTCCTCACCTCCAGCTCGCCTGCCGACGTGTGCAGTGCAGGGCATACACATAGGGGCGAAATAGCAGATTCCTGTGGCTCCCAAGTTTGTCCAGTCGGAGCCGGTCAACACGAGAAATTGATGATCGCTACTCACTCGACTGTAATCCCACGCAGTCACCAGAACCACATCTGATTAAGCATCCGAGATGCGTCCAGCCATGTCTTACGAAGGAGTTGCCTCACGTTATTCTTGACCTTCTCCCATCGTTTCCCTCAAACACCCTTCCTTTTCGTCTCGCCTCGTCTCCCTCCCCGCCCTGACCTTCTGCTGCGATAGCGAGAGGCCTGACCGTTTGACAATCGAGCCCGTGGCCAAGTTTGGACAACGACGTGAGGGAGAGAGACCCAACGTTACTGAGTAAGAGCCGGGGCCGCCAATGATTCGAGAGTTGCATTGGGAAAAGGGTGGGAATGAGTGTCGAGGTGAAGGTGGTGGTTCCACACAGTGTGAGTGTCACCCAGTGCATACATGCAGTGTTTTGTCCACCACCACCGACCTCAGCTTGAATCCAGATTCTACCGTATTTTGGTTTTTTTTTTTTAATTCTCTTGTCCTTGTTTTAGAGTAGGTGTATACCGCATGTGGGCATGTCCGACTGATGACAGTTGACATGGCAATCTTTTTTCACGTGACACCATTCGCAAGCGATGATCATCACTTCAACGCCTGATTACAGAAACGAGGGGTCCGGGCGCACACAGCTGGCTCAGCTCTCCCACGCGGGATCTGAATTCGATCTGGAAATCACCTCCCGATCGGGCGGTTTGCAAGGCAGCCTCAGGCTCTGTGGCCCATCCGCATTGCCCGCCTCCCAACTCCCAAACCCAAACCCGCCGCTGGCTGGGTGACCGCGCCACTCAATCACAACCGCTACTGTGGCCATCGATCTCGCCCAATTCCAACGTTGCTCCCATCATCGTCTCTCTTCCTACAACAACTCGACCCCTCATCTTCCTACACACGTCTGCCTACCTGTTTGCCTGTCTACCTTCCTGACTCTCTCTCTCCATCAGAGGTTCTGCCACAATACACCCACCACCAGCGACCGCCAACAAAGCCAACCCTCGTCACCATCCATCATCTGTGATCAAAATTACTCGGCATAGTAGACCCCGAACCAACCCATCATCACCATCACAGTCCGGAGTAAACGAAAAAGGATTTCTGCCCTGGTCGACAGCAAAAGCCAGGGGCTATCCATTTCAGTGAACTGAGCTATACTCGGAACAGCGGGCGACAAAACCAACCTTTAGGCGTCACCTTCACAGTACACTGCTGCGTACAAAGCATTCATCCATACACCATTCCCTTTCCGTACTCCTCCCACCTTCCGCCACCCGAACCTCCGGCCACCACCGCCTCTCCTACATCAATCCAAAAGTAAAGAAAAAATAAGTGAAGAAAAGACTCAGAAAAAATGGCAGCGCCAACACCAACCTCCGCAGAATTCGGCCAGCCTCTGAGAAAGTTCAAAGTAAGTCTATGAGAGCACAAAACAACCTTTTTTTTCCTTTTTTTTTGGCTGCACATTGTATTCTTCCTCCATGTTCGTCAGCTCATTCCATGCGACCACCGCTTGAATCGCAACCCACCCAACACAGCTCGTCTTCCTCGGTGAACAGTCGGTCGGGAAAACCTCCCTCATTACAAGGTCAGTAACGCACAGACGCCAAGGAGTAAGAGTGGGAGACTTGATAGATCATCTTTTGACACGCCAGCTTATCCTGTATCTCATCCTTCACGGTGCCCGCAGATTCATGTACGACACCTTCGACAATACCTACCAGGCCACGATCGGTATCGACTTCCTGTCAAAGACAATGTATCTTGAAGATAGGACCGTCAGGCTCCAGCTTTGGGATACCGCTGGCCAGGTGAGGCATTCCTTCTCCAACCCCTCTTCGCCTCCTTTCAAGGAAGGGTTTTCAATCGTTGGGGATTCGTTCCCTGCTCGCAAGAGCGACTTTTCTCGATTCTGGAAAACACTCATCTGAACGGCCTTCGTCCTGCCGCCATCTTCTCCATCGCCCACTCGCATGACATGAAAAAACAGGAGCGATTTAGGTCCTTAATCCCTTCCTACATCAGGGACTCTTCCGTAGCTGTCGTCGTTTACGATATCACGAGTAAGTTGCATCGAGTCGTTTGCGGGAAGAAGTAGGCACTCCTCTGACTCACAAGTTCGTGGCGTGTTCGCTATTACCTCACCCGATCGAAACTTTGGCAGACCGAGCATCGTTCCAGAACACGTCGAAATGGGTCGACGACGTCAGGGCGGAGCGGGGTAACGATGTCATCATTGTTCTAGTTGGAAACAAGACGGATCTGAACGACAAGCGTCAGGTGACGACGGAGGAGGCGGAGAAGAAGGCGCAAGAGTTCAACGTCATGTTCATCGAGACCAGCGCAAAGGCTGGTCACAATGTCAAAGTGTTGTTCAAGAAGATTGCCCAGGCCCTTCCAGGCATGGAGAAGGAAGGAGAGAATGTGCAAGCCTCGGGGAACAAGAGTGAGTGCCCCTCTTTTGCCCTCCCATACCTTTCGCCTCGGCTCTTCCCTTTGCCTCATGGATCAATGAGGCAGATGGCCGCCGGCTTTGGCTCCAGAGTACCGAGTTGGTCGGACTAGAAGGTCAGATTTCAGAATGTTTTGGAGCTGAACAGACGCACCCTTCATACCTTCTCTCCTCAATCGTCACCCACACAGTGATCGATGTCTCGGCTCCACCGCAAAATACCACGATGGAAGATGGATCTTCGTGCAAATGTTGATGGGGGTTTCTTTCTCCTTTCTTTCCTCCCACTGCTTACCTTGACATGATTTAGATGGGCCGAATGGTTGTAGGTCGCTCCGATCGAGAAGCTTGAATCGTTCCTTGTCTGGGTCGAGATTGAAAAGACCGAACTTGGAACTCGGTTCTGGTTCTCGTCAGTAGGCGATCCTGGATCAACGTCAGGAGGTTTTTCTCATTTCTTCATTTTTGTTCTCGGGGAAAGGAAAGGATGCGGCTCGAGTAAAGGCGTGAAGGCGGGATACCGACCGGCGAAAGTGGAGGCTTGATGGCACCCTTCAGAGGTAGGGCGCAAGACGAGCTGAAAGCTGTGGGGTGGGGACGACGGATTCCCTCCCCACTGGGTCACCAGACGAGTCAGGGCTGGGAGACAATGGGTGGAAGGAATGATTCCCTGGAGGGAGATCCCGTCTAGTGGACCTGTTCGAGATTCTCCTCCATTTCTTTCTTTCTTTTTTCTAATTTCTTGGGCAAACACACACACACACACACACACACACACACACACACACATACGCCTCTCTCACTGTCCACTTCGCTCCACTGTCCCCTTTGCTCCCCACGCCGTCCCTTCCTTTTCCAAGTGCAATACAGTTCCGAGTGCCTCTTTCCTCGCCACCAAAACTGGTTTTCGTTCCCTTGAGGACAAGGCCCCTTGAGGACAAGGGGACCTGACAACCCTTCCCCGAGCGTGGGACAGTTGGACTTGGTATCGAAGCAATCGAAGCAAGACAGTGGTCCCATCGTGGTTAGCAAAGAGGGGCGAGCTGTAACAGGAAATCGGACCAAACCGGATTACGTAACGCTCCTTTGGCCTCCACTTTTCCGTCCATGGGTCTTCTTCTATGCGAGGCTGACAAAAGAAAGCAAACATGCGGGCTTTCCATTCATGATTGTTCGAGGTGACGTGGGGGAGTCAACTTTACACCTCTTCCTTCCCTACCATAACCACATACTCTCTCACACTCGGAGGGGAAGAGTTTCGAAGCATGCATTTATTCAAGGCAAGATCTCCCCGAATCTGGGCCAGGTGCTCGTCGCCCAGCCCTGTGGCGATGAGGCATTATGCTTCGCCCGTCAACCCGGCATCAACGCCACCAACACCAGCGTCATCTAAACAGCAACAGCAGTGGAGTCCAAAAGCACCCATAGCCACTGCCCAGACCCTCACCCTCTTCTCCGAATCGCCTCAGGGCCTCATCATCGCGCTCAGGTCGACTCTTCAAGGTATGGTCTCCCTGGCCGAGAGGCTGGGTCCGTTGCCAAACGACTCTCCTCCCTCCTCCCCTCCTTCTTCACCTTCCGAATCCAAGACCGTATCCAAAACCCCCTCCGACCACGTATTGCTCTACTCTCTGAGCAAGGACTTACCAAGAGAGTTCCTGTCGGAGGCGGTCAATTTGTTGAGGGAGGTGGGTGGAGGCTCGAGCTCCTCCCCAACAGCCAAGATTTCCAAAGTTGGCCTCCTCTCCTCCGCCCTTCCAACATCTCTCATCCCCGACACGGTCCTCGATCCCGGATCGCCTCCATTGTCCAGGGATACACTCTACTCTGCCTCTCTCTCTCTGCTCCCCGGCGTTAATGCTGTGCCCTTCCGATCCGATATCCCTGGAAGCGCCGAGGTCGCCGTGGGGAGATGGCCAGAGAGGAAGGAGGCGTGGAAACGGAAGAAGAGTGTGGCAGGTCAGGAGAGTAGCCCCTTTAGAGAGAAAACCGAATTCGTGTTTGGAGAGAACGGCAAGGACTGGAAGGATGTCTGGGGCAAGGAGAATGTGGAAGGCATCATACCCGAAGGTTTGCGGGATGTGGAGTGAGTATCGTAGCCGTGGCTTAACGGGAGAGGGTTTTCTTTCTCTCTCTTTCTCCTTCACCTCAAACCGCGTCAAGCATAGATTCATCTTTCTAGTTGGACTAACCTAGCGTGAGCCTACTTCTCCATGCTCTACACATACCGATCACCTCAGCCCTTCCTCTGTCCTATCGGTCATGCTGTACAGCGACCCATCCCCTCAAGGCCTTCTGGAAGGGCTAACTCATCACTTTCCATCAGCGACCATCTTAGGTTTGAAAGCACCGCCAACGCCGTTCGAAACCGGGAGAGATCGGACCATGTTCCTGAGCCTTCCTACTTCCGATGGAGGGTTGACCGACCAGATCCACTCAGACGGAGCCGTGGGTGTCGCGCTAGTGGCAGTGAATCCCGGCTCCGCCGTTCAAGGTAATGCGGCTCGCTCGAGGGAGGTCTCGAAACCAAAGATCAAGATCGACTTTGAGGGCCTAAAGCCGTTTGGGCCAAGGAGGGAGATCACCTCGGCCAGGGGAAACATCATCTCCTCGCTGGACAACGAGAATGCGGCCCAGCAGTTCCTCAGGGACATCCAGACGAGGGGCAAGGATGACAATTGCGACAGTCGAGAGGGTCCCGGCTGGATGAAGGAGATGACCGAAGCCAACGCCAGGGAGCTCGCCAGCAAGGTGAGAAAGGAAGAAGATTTCTACATGGCCGTCTACGCCTCAGAGTCAGGAGGACGAGAAGGGGAGCAAGAAGAGCTCGGAGGCGGTGAACCGCTCCTGCTGGCACAGATCCTCTCTGGCCACCCTTCGAGGGGGACCTTGTCGCTGGACACCCAAGTCGAGCTCGGACCAAGACCGGGTGGTCGAGAAGGGGAGAACCTCGCCCGAAACCTCGATGCTAGTCCGACCAAGGTGGGTGGGAATGGGCTATTCGCCCAGTTCCTCGAGAAGCGATCCGACACGGCGGCGCCGAGCAGCAACAGACCCTCAGCCCTCGAGATCCCAGGTCCCGATCCAAAGGTGTGGTCGAGTCCGAGGTTCCTCTTCCTCACGCTTCCTCCTTCAACTTCCGAGCAGGCCGCCGCCGCCGCCACCGCTCCCAAAGTCCAAGCCGAGGCCGAGTCAGGAAAGAGCAAGGCGGCCATGACCAAACACCAGGTCTTTGCCCTCCCCAACCTCTTCATCGCCGCTAGCGAAAAAGGTTGGATCGCAGGTAAAGGCGTGGTGGCGGACGGCCTCCACCCTAGGTCGGAAAACTTTCAAGTCGTAGAGTGTAACGTGCCCCTCTCCAGAGCGCTCTTGTCACTCAGGTGAAATGAAATTGGCATTCAATAGCTTTCAGGGAGATGAAAGGGAAAGGAAATGACAAAAAGTATAAGGCATTTCTTGAGTTGCGGTTGAGCATCAGAATCGTAAACGTGTGAACAGTGAACGGATCAACCTCTCCCACTTATCAAACACCGAGACTAGCTAAGAGGGAGAGTTTGCGCACAACATCAGTCCCAGAGATGTTGGCGTGGGGGGCTTGTCAATCAGAAAACGAAAAATGCTGGTGGAGGAGCGGGGGGGAGGTGGATGGCAGCCTCAATGATCTCATGAGCGTACTCCGGATTCTGACTTGGCTTTAGGTAGATGTCGTTTCGGATGCCGTCAAAGGAGAACTTGATACCGAGCAACATGCGATCGCGGTTGAAGTGCCTAATGATTTGAAGCGGACTAGGTGTATGGATGTGGTACTTTACCGTGTCGATGTCGAGGTTGATCTCGAGTTGGTCCCTCCCTTCTTGATTAAAGATGTCGTCTCTCTGAGGGAAACGGCCAAAAGTGACCGTCTTGACGTATCCACCATGGTGTTCCATTCCGTCGAGGTTGGAATAGAGGTGAAGGTCGGCTTCCGGCAACCCATCCTCCCCTCCCTTGAACAACATGTACTCCACCCGTCCCAACCTGACCTTGATCGACTGACCAACTCCCTGAAGCGACTCGTTCCTGTCCCTGATGAAAGGTTCCGGAAAGATGGGACTGCCCCTCCACGCCGAGACTGGGACCTCTGACAGCTGAAATCCACCCAAAAGGACCAGAGCCAACAGCAAGACCAACGTCTTTGACGAGAGGCTCGAGGCTTTCATTCGACTCTCCGAACCAGACCGAGAGGGGGTTTGATTCGAGGGGTTGGTGAGTTTTCTTTCGATACAAAGCAGAGATGATGTCTTTTGCTTTGCACCACTACTGCAAAGAAAAGGTTTCTTGCTCAGCAAGAGTGGGGTGTTGCTTGCTTTAGGAAAAGAAAGAGATGAAAAAGATTAAAAATTAGGAAAGAACGAGAAGTGAAAGGGAAGGATGTGGCAAGGTTCAAGCTCATAGATCTTATACTATATGCTTCATAGATAGTTGAGGAAGGAAGGTATGAAAGATTGAAAAAGAAAGGTTCTGCACTTGATAAGCTCTGCTCTGAATTTCAGCATTCAGACTCTTTTGGATTTACTCTAGATAAGACTGATACTGGATTCGCCTGGAAACTTTCTCATCTCATCGATTCTCCTATCTTTCCATTTCCTCCTAAAGCTTGTTCTCCCTCAGATGCATATATCTTATCTTGCTTTGATTTCTCTAATTAAGGCTTTGAGTTTTGCTTGAGTTTCATGACATTACTTGAATAGAGAAAATCATATGTAATATTTATCTTCATCTCTCCTCATCTCTTCAGCAAGATATTTCTATGCCTTTTAGTTTTGATTTCAATCCTTAAGGTTTTGAATTTCAACCCTACCCTTCATATTCAATTCATCGTCTCCCTCAAATATCCGGATTCTTCAACTTTGTCACATACCATGAGGACAGGAATTGAACACATGGTATCATAGGTCAAGTCTTATGATTCTCAGAAAGATAGTTGAAATAAACTTGAACTCAATTAGGTCAATTTAGTTCCAAAGGTTATTTTAGTTCAAAGCTTCTTCTGAGTGTGTTGAAGTTCCCTCAATCGATCCCTGCTCAGGCGATCTCCCGATCAGGACAGTCACGTGCGATCACCCGATCAGATCACCGATCTCATCACGTGCGACATCGATCAAGACCAAAACACCAAGTAAAATCGCGAAGCCGTCTACTACCACCACGACATCCTTCCTTTCTGCCGCCGAGACAGGTCGAAACCATCGT
>KZ820213.1:0-18183 GCA_003144235.1 Violaceomyces palustris | reverse complement strand
GGGGGGGGGGGGGGGGGGAAGGGGGGAAGGAAAGGATTGTTGGATCTTTGGAAGCGTATGACGTGGAGGACATGTGACGACGAGATGACCCTCTTCCTTTCCCCCCGACCTACAACCGATTGGGCTCTAGAAGCACCATCCAAAGGATCGGGCTGGCTTGAGCCGCAACATTGCAGTTTCGGGGAGCTCGTAGTCGTGATCAATCCCAACCTCGGTCAACTAGCGAAACGGCCAATCGGGTTGGATGTGAAAGTCGAACGACAGCGGTCGGGGAGGAAAGTCCACATTCTCGCTTCCTCCTTGCACCCATCCATACTTTCCATTGTAGCAGCCACTTCCTCTGTAGGGCGTATAGAATGACCAAAGATGACTAGTGTCGTGAAGAGGAGGGGAAAAAAGAGGTTGGAAAAAGATATTCCCACTAGCCGATTTGAACGACTGACTTCGTCATGACAACACTCGCGTGTTGGAAGCCTTCTTGCTTACTAGTGACGCACTCTGCCACTGAGTTAAGCGGGACTCGATGCATTGTCACCAAAATTTTATCAGTATATACCGTTATCCGATATTCTTCAAAAACTTATAATCCGGTGGTCCGTTGACGCAAGAGAACACGAGGCCCCATCACTAACTCTGCTCCTTTTGATCTCCCCCACACTCGCTCAGGTCGGCTTCTCCAAATATCTTTCAAGAACTCATCTCCTGACGAGGCAACCTCTCGTTCGTCAGCTGAAATGCGGCCGAGAGGGGAGAGGGAGAGACGGATCTATTTGTGTGTGAGAAAGGTGAAGGAAGGTAAAATGCAAAAAAAAAAAAAGAGAAGAAGAAGAAGAAAAGACGAACACGGATCAAACCTCTTCGAAATCGTGGGGGAACGGGGTGGTTGGATGATGTTGAGGATGATGGTGGATTTTCTTCGGTATATTTCGTTTGGATCTTTGATGGAAGGTGTGAGTGGGGGTGTGCTCGATGGGGAAAAACCTGAAACCCTGGCGCTGCTGGGACTGCTGGGACTGCTGGGACTGCTGGGACTGCTGGAACTGACAGCTTCCGTTGCCGAGAGCGCAGGCGGCTAGCGGGAGTCGAAAGGTGGGGAAACGTGAAGAAAAAAGTAAAAAGAAAAAGCAAAATTTGAACCAAATCGACCAATGTCTTCCCTTCCAAAAAGGAATATGAATGGACCTTGGCGAAAGATATCGAAAGCAAGAAAGAGAGGGAAAAAAACTTCCGATGATCCTTACGGCATGCTCGTCGCCGTCGAAAAAAAAAAAAAACAAAACAAAACAGGATGGTTGTGACCAGCAAGGTGTCGGGTTCGTTTCAAGGGGCCTGACAGTGACGAAGTACGGTAAGATTGGGAAAGGGGGCGAAAGGAAGAGCGCGTATCGCCACGATTTGAAGGAAGGGAATCGGCGAATGGCCCGTCAGTGGCCCTGGTCACCAGCAGTGAACCGAAAACACACCTCCACGACAACAACAACAACAGGCCTGCTGTCAAAGAAGGCCATCAAATCGATCCATCGTCCCCCATCGCAAACCAAGTCTCGGGCTGCTTATCTCCTTCTCTCCTTTCCCCCTCCGAGCCTCCTTTCCACCAAACCGAAAACCCCTATCACAAATCTACAATCCTCAAGGAAATATCTTCGTTCCCTCTCCCATTATCTCGTCCATTCTCCTTTTTCACATCATCTCATGACCTCGAATTTTCTGCATACCGGAGAGTGGTCGGTGGCATGACCCACAGGGATACAGGCACTGACCCAGTCATGACCCTTCCTCGAACCAAACAATGCCGAACCCATGATCCTCTCTTTCTCTCTTCCTCTCTCTCTCTCTCTCGCCAAGGCGCAAAGGAAACCACACGAGGTCGATTTTCTTTCCTCCGACGAGTGCGGGCGGGCCAAAGCAGACGATCCCCCCCTCCACCCCTTTTCGGGATCGCTGGATGAAGCCCCAAAACTGATTGTTGACGATTCCAATTGCTGATTCGCCATCCTTCCGTGTCCTTCATTTCGCTTCAGCTGAAAATACACGGAGAGAGAGAGAGAGAGAGAGAGAGAGAGGCGGCCATCCCCATCGCTCACCTTTCTGATTTCGCACGTTCGTTACCACTTGATCCAATCTCATGCCTGATCTCGGGGCCAACGGGTGAAAGATTCCGTGTTTCGCATGCCTAGCAGTCCTTTTTTCCCCCAACGCAACATGGCTAAGAAGAGGGAGTCATGGCTAAGGGTAGAAATACCTGACCCCATGGGCCTTGGAAACCTTCCTCCCCCCCATACCCCCCCCACCTTCGAACCCTTCACCCTCTTTCCTCTCCTTTCTAACCTCCCCAGTCACCGACAGCAAAGAGTTTAGAGATCTCACCCTAACCTCCCTCACCCCCCGCCACCCTTTTGAAAACAGGGACAGACAAAGATCACAAGTGCCCTTGTACCTAACAAGCCTGCAAACCAAACACCTCGCCGCACCCCCGGATCGAAGAACCCATCGAAGCCAGACCAAGGATGACGATCTCACTATTGCCAAGCCAGCCAGCGCTGGACCCCATTTCCTCCCTCAAGGCCATCACCACCACCACCTCCATCCCGATCGTCGACCATCCCGTGGGTCAAGTGGAGGAAAACGTCCATGAACTGGCCACCATCCCGGCTCTTCACACTTGCACACCTCTGTTCTTCTCCCGGCCCCTCTCGGAGAGGACCGGCCACAACGTATGGATCAAGGCAGATGCCTTTCAGCCATCCGGTAGCTTCAAGGTGAGCTCTCTCTCTCTCTCTCTCTCTCTCTCTCTGTGAAGAAACAAACAGGAACCAAAGAAAAAATGGGTCCCTCCTAACGCTTCTACATCTCAACACTTCCGTCTCCCCCCAATCATCCGTTCAACGTTCAGATCCGAGGGATTGGAAGAGTGAGTCTTGAAATTTCCCGACCTTCGTCGCACTTGCATTAGAGAGTGGAACGAATCTGACCGAAAGAGGTCAACCACCCTTCTTTTCCTCACCCCTTTCTTCTTTGCCTTCATCGGAAACCGTCCGTTCGTACTCGACGCAGGTCTGCCAGCTCGCCTACTCCAAGTACGGATCCAGAGCTCACCTCGTAGCTTCTTCCGGTGGTAACGCAGGCTTGGCAGCAGCTACGGCAGCCAAGGCGATGAAGTTACGCTGTACCGTCTTCACCCCCTCCACCACCGAGGTTCACGTAGTCCAACTTCTCCGAGATCTTGGAGCTTTGGTCCATCACGGAGGAGCTTCTTGGGATGACGTCGACATCAAGGCCAGGGAGTTGGTGGATTCCGAAGAATCCGCGGTCTACATCCACCCTTTCGAAGGTGAGGAGCTTGTCGACGGTCACAAGGGGATCGTCCACGAGATCCGTAGACAATTGTTGGAGGAGAAGGTGAGACTCGGAATGGGGGTTGGAGGAACGATGGAGAGGAACGGTTTGCCGGACGTCATCTCCTGTTCGGTTGGAGGAGGTGGTCTTCTCAGAGGGATCATGAGGGGGATCTCGGAGGTGGAGGATGAGGTGGTGGAGGAGAAGGGGAAGGAAGCCTTCCTGCCGCCAAGGTTGATCGCCACTCAGGATTTCGGAGCGGACGCCTTCAGCTCTTCCTGGAACGCTGGGGATGACAAGCAGGTTGTGCTGGATGCCATCACCTCCAAGGCCACCTCCCTGGGTCTCAAGAGGTGTTCCTCAAAGGTTCTGATCGAAGCTAGATCCTACGCGAGGTACGGTACCGTTCACCCTAGCGTGGAACAACTCTGCTCCTCCAGTTCAAGCTTGCCGCTGAGGGAGATGAAGACCCAAGAGAAGAACCTAACCACCTTGGTCATCTCGGATGACATCTCTGCTTCGGCCTGTTGGCAATTCAAGAGGGATCATCAGATCATGGTCGAACTCTCCTGCGGAGCTGCCCTCACCCCTGTCTACTTCAAGGATCGAATCCTCTCCAACATCCTAGGAACCTCCGAGGGGAGGAAGAAGGACGTCGTCCTCATCGCTTGCGGTGGAAGCAAGGTCGACCAAGAGATGATCTCGAGTTGGGAGTCGGAATACGGAACGACGGGAGGTACCGCTCCTGGCATGGGAAGGATTCAAGTCGATGGAGTCGACTTTTGAGGAGAGGTAGAGAGCTTTGCGCCAAAAAGAACTTTCAACCGGTCCCATTTCTCTCCCCCTTCCCCCCCACAATTCCACAAGTCACTTCTAAGCCCGCTTCACTGATCTCATCATGTACAACTTCTTTACAATCTTGAATTTCCCCAGGCCCTTCCTCTCCTTTTTGTACCTATAAGAACCCCTTGGCAACCAGAGGACAATACGATCCCGGACTATTGAAAGCATGAAACTTGGTCCCCAACTCAAGTCTCCCCCCATTTGCAACCAACCTCTCGAACACCCGCTCTCCGTCTCACACGGAATCAGAACGTGGAGAACGCATCGGACGATTAAAGAGAGACCGATCTTGATGGACAAAAGAAATTGTACTTTGCCCCCCCTCCCCCATCCGCCTCCGACCCAAACCCCTACTCGACCTTACAATCATGACATTCGCGAATCATAGGTTGAATCCTTCACGTGAATTGGATAGGGGATCGCTTGTTTGGTCTGGTCTGATGAGATGGGGCGGCTATCGCTTGGGGAGGAGCGTTCATAAATCAAGGGAGGGAGAGGGAAGGGAAGGTTTTTTATGATGATTGAGGTAGTAGTCGCCCCTCACTTCCTCTCCTTGACGAAGAGGATCAACCAGATCAGAGAGGCCAGGGTGAAGCTTCCAAAAAGGATGCCCAACGTGGCGATGTCTGGCCACCAGAAGGCTTGAGAGTTCTGTCAAACCGAGTGGGATGGCGATCGTCATCAGCCCTTTGCTTCAAAGAATCAAGAAAGAGAGAAAAAGAAAAAGAAAAAAAAAAAAAGACTCACAAAGCCAAAGCTGCTGATGATCGAGGCGGCAGGGACTTGAATGTCTATACCGAACTTGTGCTCCGTCAGGGTGAGGGTCCTGAGTTCGTTGACGATCAGGGCCTCGTAGGCAGCGTGGAAGAAGGAGAGGTGCTGCAGCCACCTCAGGCCCCAAGGGATCCTGTCCCTGTTGATGAGCAGGCCTGCGAAGAGAAGGCTGAACAGCATGACCAGCGAGCCGACCAGGTTGGCCAGGCCCGTGTCCTTGATCGCTATGCTGATGAAGAAGACCGCCGATGAGGCTGAGAGCGAGAAGAGGACTTTTGCACGCAAGTCGCAAGGCAAGAAAAGAGAAAGAAAAATGTCAGAACATGGCACATGGGGACGAAAAGGTGGAGAGACCCATGAAAAATAAACCGAAAAATATGTCCGCACTCACCGAGTGTGAGGATGAACTTCCAGAATTCAGCCACGCCCGGCACGAGTCCCACGAGGAAGTAGACGCATCCTCCGAAGAGGAAGGGCGGAACGACTCGGAGTGGAAGGATATCGAACAAGAGCTGGACAAGCATGCCGACACGGGTGAAGCATCAGGATTTCGTCAGCAACCAAAGGTTCCTCGGGGAAGAGAGCAGGCTGTGTCAGTCAGGACAGGGGAGTGGGGAGCAAGTCAACTCACCTTGGAGGTAAAGTAGGTCAAGGGCGAGTAGTATCCGTTGCTCCTCTCTCTCACGAAGAGGGCCCTCTCATTGGCAAAGACGCCGAGCGACGTCAGGCACGAGAAGCCGAAGAGGGAGAGGATAAAGAAGAAGAGCCCAAGTCGGTTCTGGAAGCCCGAGATGTCGCTCGTCAGGTCCTGGTACAGGACGCCGCAGAAGAGCGCCAAACCGATGGCAAGCCCAAAGTGGGCCAACATGAGGATGGGGTCCCGGTAGAGATTCTTGAAGGCTCTGCCCGAGAGGATCGTGAACTGGGTCCAGAGGCTGGCCTTCTTGTACGACCTGAGCATCATACCTTGTCGAGTGACGTCCGGAAGCTCTTCTGCCGCCGCCCGGGCACCATGGCCCCCCTCCAGGTCTTCCCTGCCCAAGAACAGGTCCATCTCGGACCTTTGCTCTCGCGCAGCCTCGCTCTCCTTGTAGGCTTTGATCAGCTGCGCGAGCCGGACGCTGCTTGGCTCCGGAAGGTGAATCTCCGAGCCATTCGAGTTCCCGTTGGTGAAAGCGCTCTTCAACCCATCGGCGAGCCTGCCGCTCTTGGACCTGAGGGAGCCCGTCTTGCTCTGGCTGCCTTCGTTCTCGGCGATGGACGATGGCCTGGTCCTCAGCTCGGTAGAGTCTACTCTAGAAGCTGACGAGCTTGGCAAGCCGGTCTCCTCGTCCCTCGAAGGTGGCGAAGAGGTTTTCTTCTTACCGTTCAAGCTCGAGCCGGCCAATCCTGACTGAGAAGCGTCGTGATCTTCAGCTCCGTTCCCGGTCCTCTTGGCGGTTAGGTCGATGAGGAAGTCTGCAATGTTGAATCCCGGTGGGCAAGGGTGGCCCACCTCGGCAAAGTACTGCCCGCACTTGCTGAAAGGGCCGGAGTAGACGGTCCTTCCCTCCGCCAGAAGCAGCAACCGGTCAAAGAGGGCAACAATGTTGGACCTCGGCTGGTGGATGGAAAAGACGACGGTTCGGTTGTAGGATTTTGCCAAGGTGACTAGAGACTGGATCACGTTGAACGCGTTGTAGGCATCGAGACCGCTCGTCGGCTCATCACAGAAAAGGATGCTTGGACTGGTCACGAGCTCGCATGCGATCGACACTCGACGTTTCTCCCCGCCGCTGATCCCTCTACCTGCCTTGGCACCGCCTCCAACACCGCTGCCACCTATCCTGCTATCCTTGATACCGAGGATGCCGAGCTCCTGCATGGTTTCCAAAGTCCGGAACTTTTTGGCTTCCAAGCTCATATCCCTTGGGAGCCGCAAGAGGGCAGAGTAGAGGACGGTCTCGTAGACGGTCAAGGTTTCCATCAAGAGGTCTTCCTGATCGACCCAGCCGACGATCCGCTTGAAGTCGTTGTCTGCGATCGTTCGACCGTTGACCAGGACGGTCCCAGAGGAGGTGCCCCGCTTGTTCCTCCTGGCGAGGAGATCGAGGAAAGTCGTCTTGCCAGCGCCACTGGCGCCGACGATGGCGAGGACCTCGCCTGGCTTGACGCTGCCGCTGTTATTCTCCAACAAGGCCTTTTGGCCCACCCGGTAGCTGACGCCTTCCCAGTGAAGTGTGGCGGGAACGTGATCCTTCATGAGATCGGCCTCTTCCTGAGGAAGCCTCACCGAGCCGAGACGAAGGTCGTCGTCCTTGTAGTGCCTCCCGAGGAACCACAGAAGAACCACAGAGAAAATAACGATGCCTATGGCACTCGCAGCGCTCACGATGACCCAGGTGATCGGCCTCTCGGGCACCTGCGGGGGCAGGTAGCCGGGGACCTGGCTGTAGTGGACACACTCTCCCGAAGAGCAACTGAGGTAAATGGCGTCGTCGCCAAAAACATCGGAGATGAGCGAGTTCATGCCCGGCTCCTCAAACCTGCAGGTCCTCTTACCATCCTTGCCAGATTTGCACTTCATGACGCCCGGCCCTTTGATCTCCTCGGTGAGAAAGTCGGAAATATCGATGCTTCCCGACTCTCCGCAGAGCATCCGATCCGGGATGCAGCTGCACTGTACCTTCTCGCAGTCATACCTGGTGTTGTTGCTCTCCCTTGTGGATTCCAAAGTCTCTTCGCACTTGTCGAGGGAGCAGTAGAAGGATTCCTTCTTCCCTATCCAGAATTGAAAGTTGCAGGTGGCGTCATCCTTTTCACAGCTGAATGTGACTTGGGGCTTGCGATCTGGAAGCATGTCGGTGATCTTCTTGTTGGTGACGTCGCACTCTTGGAAGCTCTGGTGGACAGTTGCCCCTCCAGTGTAGCAGGTTCCGTTCTCACCCAGTCTCTCGCCACCCATTGTCATGTCGGCACACGCAATCGAGTTCTGGCAGACATTGCAATTGAGTCCAGACCATCCTTCGGAACATTGGCAGTCATCGCCTTCTCGAGGATGCCTGCGAAATCACGAAGTGGGGGGAAGATAAGAGACCTCTCAGCGTTTTGGCGAGAAGCCCTGATGTTTCTGGTCTCTTTGGGTCTGCTGAGGGAAAGAGAAAGATCCTGCTTCTCGAAGCTCACCTTTTTATACCATCCGCTGGGCTTCCGCAGAGCGGGGAAAGGCAGTCCTGACCACCAAAGCCGGTTGGACAGGAGCAGGTCCCGTCGTACTCGTTGCATTCTCCAAATTGAGCGCAAGTAAAGGCAGGCAGAAGGCAATTGAAGCAGCTCGGCTCTGGGCAAGGCGGGCAATTGGGAGGCCTGTCGCCAAGTGCATTTAGCTGAAAGACGAGCGGGTCATTGGAAGAAGACGAAAGGGAGGAGGGGGGAATGTAGGAGAGGTTGGAGCGTGCCGAAAGAGCAGGCGTGGACCATGATAGGAAGATGATGACCGCCGCCACAAGTGCCAGCCGGGTAGCCATGGGGATTCTAGTGGTCAAGACCATAACCCCTCTGGTTTTAAAGGGCTGGGCAGCCGCCGGTGATGGGTGGCGTGGATGCTGGAGAAGAGGCACCAAGGGGGAAAGTAGCAATGGAAGGGGGAAGGTAGGCTAGATTGACATGGGAAAGGGTGTAAACAGGGGGGGTTGGCGGATGGAATACGTTGGATTGAGGCCTGGGGAGGGTGTGAGAGGGGGAAAGGGAGTGGGGCAGAGGAGTAAGGGTGAGGGAGGAGGGGATGATGGCAGCAAGTCGAGAGGTGGGATGAGGTGAATCGAATCAGGGTTAACATGAAGTGGGATTGCACATGGGGTCGTCAGCAGCTCTCTTCGAGTCCCTGCATCCATTGAAAAAATGTTCCCACTCAAACAGCAAGCACAGACCAGGCATAAGCCGCTTTGTCACACCTTCGCTCCAGCTCTCTCACAATGTAACGCGAGTCAAACCTAACCCACACACTCAATGCCCAACGGAGGAGAGAGCTTCAACGGACCGACCGGCACTTGCCGCTCTGGAAGAGGACCATGCCAGGATTCTGCGCCAAGAGAAGGGGGTTGGGCTCAGGCTTTAAAACCTTCGGGCCCAATACCCTCCACCTCGAGGTGTGTCAACGGGCGAGGCGAGGGGACGACAGGACCCCTTTTTCATCTCCCCCTCTCGCCGGCTACCCACGTTTCTCTCAAATCAAGAAGACGGAAGAGGAGAGAACCCAAAGTGGTCATTTTCGTCTGCTCGAGGCCAAAAAGAAACCCGGGAATATATGGTATGGTCACCGTCACAGTCGATCTGTGGTTGGAATCGAGGTCTATCATATCAGTTCGTGCCAAATCCAACCAAGGAAAGAAAGCGCAAGTGGGGGTGGTGAATAGGTTGTGGAAGGAGCAAAGGTCAAGACGGGTAGGGAAGAGGGAGGTGGAGAGTTGGAAGGAAAGACAAAAGAGGAACGAGAGGGAAAGGAAAGGAGGGAGGGGAAGGGAAGAAGGGGGAAAGGAATCCTTAGAATGCGAAGAAATCTCTACCGATCCGGAATTGGAAGAGGCAAAAGGGACAAGGACAACCAGGGATCGGACGCTAAACCCTCTCTAGCTGCCCTTCCATGGTCTCGTCTGCAAGGTCTTGACTCGCCGCCTGAGAATGGTTGGCTGATCGCCAATGATCCGACTCGGCTTCGCCCTCGGCCCACGACCCCTCGTCCGCGCCATCCACCACATTGCTCGAGCCAGCATGGCTGCTCTCTCCGAACAGCGGTTGGCTCATCGAAGTTCTTGAACAAGCGTCGACGCCAGCGCTCGAATGCTTGCTCGAGTTTTGTCTTGAGACGTTTTCAGCCCTGTGCGCCGAGTCGCCTCCGGCCTTCTTTCCGCCTTCATGGGCTCCGACGCTCGGTTGTGGTCGGAAGGGGGAAGCTGCGAATTCGGCCCCACCATCGATCTCGTTCCCGTACTGGTAAGGCGGTGGTGGCACCTGGGGTGAGTTGCTCCTCAACGGTGTATCTTCATCGGCAGTCAGGTCACCGTTGCTCGGAATCCTCTTCAAGAGGCCGGCTCTGGCCCCAGAAGCCTGCGTGTTGCCTGAGGATCTGCGCGAGGAGACGAGGAGCGTGCCTCCAGGGCCGATCGACAGTGTTCCGTCACTTCGAGGGGTGGCGCTCGACCTTGACCTGGAGCCGTTCCTTTTTAAAGTCTCAACTCCAGGTTCATGCTTTTCCTCGCCAACGCGGCCGCCTCCGTACGCTTCCAGTGGGTCCTCGACATCGTAACAAGAGGGAGAAGCGGAGTACGAGTTCAAGTCGGTCGTCCCGGGCTTGTCCCCAGCCGTCTTCTCGTCCGCCCAAGACTTTGTGAACCTGCCACCGGCAGGGCCAGCGATCGCCGAGTTGGCGGGTGTGTTCCTTGCCATAGGCGTGCCGCCCTCCGACTCCGAGTGGCCAAAGTTGGACGACCCTCTCCTCCTCAATTCTGAGCCCCCGAGATCTGCTTCCTCGTCGCTGGATGCTGTACCCATACTCTCCAGGTCGATGTCATCGCCTCCTCCTCTGGACAGCCGACTCGAGCTGGAAGGGGCCGGAGACGGTCCCCTCCAGTTGGCCGGGAGCAGAGACGTGACCCACTTGCCAAGCGACCCCTGGCCGCCGCTGTGCCCTTGCCACGATGGAGGGGAACTGATGCTGCTCGAAGAGCTCGGGCTCATTTGCTGACTCGCGTTATCATCTCCCCTGCCGACAAAGTAGGCTGGGAGGTAGAGGATCCCGCCCGTCTTTTTCTTCATCCTGGAACCGTCTGCTCCGGTGCGAGTGCCGTTAAAGGCACTTGATGCTACCTCGCTGATCCCATCCCCCCTGGAGGAAGGCCTTGATAGTGAGCTCCCGACCCAAGCAAGTACAGACTGCGGTGGGTGGGTGGCTGTCGTTTCGTTCTCCTGCAGCTGGAAAAGCGGAAGGCTCAGACGGTGCGCGCGCGGAGCTGGCATCGACAGCCTGGCAGCGGATGAAGAGCTCGCGCCTGTAGTGTGCTCAGACCCATCTTGCCGCTCGAGGGTCGACCTCCTCCTTCCCGAGCGATGCCTCTGCACACTGGCACCGACGCTGGTGCCGACGGGTAAACTGATCCACCTCCCACCCCGGTCATTCGGTCTCCTACGCACTCCACCACGCTCGCCCATAGCATAGACGATGCGTGGCAGCATGGTCTTGAAGGCGCCATAGGCCACGATACATGCGCCTATGAACATCATGAACCTTCCGTGATCCCTCAGGAAGATGAGGAAGCCGGCATCGTTCGAATGCCAGCTGCTACCGTAGAAGTGCTTGAAGAAGGCGTCTGGGGCTTCGGATGGCTTGGCGTTCTTTCCGTACAGCGACTTTGGCAGGACTCGGACGCCCTCGAAGCCAGCACTGGGGTGGCTCGGCGTCGATGGGATGGCTGGGCCATGTGCATCGACGTAGATTCCGTACGAAGCCGAGACGAACATAGGGCCCGTGGAAAACATGACAGTCGGGTAGTTGCTGAGGTACTGGTGGTTGAAGGTGACCAAGTTGTGGATGACTTGCTCCATGAAGGGATGACCCTTTTGCGAGAGCATGACATCGTTGCTGACTCCAACAGGGATCGTCTTTGGTAGGATGACCTCGAAGCGAAGAAGGTCGTCCAGTCTCCTCAGGCATCCGATATCCAAGTCCATGTAGATGCCACCGTAATGGTGCAGGACGAAGTACCGGATGGCGTCGGCCCTCTGAATAGCGTATGGGTATGCGTCAAAGACAGGCACGAACCAGGAGTAATTATCCACCAGGAATTGCCTGGAATCGGCGTCCGACCAGAGCATGTACTCGCTGAGGGAGGGGGAAGGGAAAGAAAGGATCGGGATGCGGGGAAAAGGGAGACGGCAAGCGAGTAAAGTGGTGAGAAGTTTTTAGCAAGCTTGTCCCGGAGCGATCGAGAAGCGAGTGAGATGCTACGGAACATATGCGATCAAATGGGGGGATCGTTCCCAACAGCCCAGACCTCGACTTCCCTCCCATCGATGATCCCAAAACTCACTAGTCAGGATGCATGGCGGCGCACTCATCCCTTACTGCCTTCCACCTTGGGGGCAGGTTCGAATCTTTCCACGTCTGGTGGATGATTCTAGGGATCTTCTCGGGCGGCTTGCTCGGATCGTTTACTGGGGTGGGGCTATTGTCTCTTCCGGGCTGGATCATAGCGGCAAGAGGGTCTTGATCAGGTGAGGCGCCGATCAATGAGGCATCATCTCCCTTGTGAAGCATTTTCGCGACCCAAGGGTGCTTGGAGAGCCAGCCGCTCGGGACATCTGCGCCATTACCCAGTTGGATCTCCTCCCAGGTCCCTAGCTCTTCCGGCAAGATGTAAGCGCTGCTATCGATGCTGAAGTAGGCATTGACAGTCGATAGGACGATGACTGTCCCGACGAGGAAGAGCGCGAGGAGCGTCAGGAGGATCGACGACGTTCGCCGAGAAAGAAGGTAGGGCATTCTCGCTTCCTCTTTTTACGAAGTGACTTCTTTTTTTGTTATTTATTTGGTTGTTACCCTGATCTTTGTTCCCGTGCCAGGAAGTCTCCTCCGTCAGATGAGACCTGACGAAGTGAATTTCCTTGGTCGAAAGAAGAAGGAGGATATGGATTCCAGGTTGCCTCCTGCTTCAAAAAGACAGCTGTTAGGATTGTCGAGATCCCCGTCTTCGTGGTGTTGGATCCTGAAGCTCTGGTCGAAAGTGGAGGGAGTCAGGAGGCAGGAGCGAGCAGAGCCAAGATGCGAGTGACGATTTTGGTCTTCGTCCTTTCCTTCTTGTTCCCTGTGCCAGTCTATGCGCACAGTACAATTACAAGCTTTTCGACTTCGCTTGAGTGGGAGAGTGAAGCAGAATTTCGTGGCCGAAAGAGATGGACTTGGGTCACTCTACTTGCTTTTGCCTTTTCCAATTATTCACTGCAGTTGTATCCCTCTCTGGAGATCGGTAGTGTATCGTAAGTGAGGAAGGATGCTGAGGGGAGGCCAAAGTGAACGATGTTGAGTGGCCACGCTGGGAAAGGTTTGTCGGCTTCCAGCCCAGGATCAAGTACGACTAAAGTGTTGAGTTTCAAGCTGGTCTTCTTGGCTCGATGTCGTAGATGGTCGTGAAGGTGAAAGGAATTCAGTCAGGGAATAGGGATGGGGTGGCGGAATAGGGAGATGCAAGGAAGTTTAGGAAAAGGCTGGGGTAGGGCGGGTCAAGGTGAAAGGTGAGGAAGATAAAGGGATCAAGGAACGATAGGCAAGAAAGAAGAAGAAAAGAACCAAAGAAAGCAAACAAAAAAGCAAAGAGGAAAGATTTGTGTCGGCGAGGTAGGAGGAGGAAGCGCTCAATGCATCTTCTGATCTGATGACGGAGAGTAGGAGTGGGTGACTGAAATGGATAGGTTCTGCCTTGCTTCTTTCCGCTTAGCTTTTCTGTCGAGGCTCTTTCACCTTCTGATCGGCAGTGGGGGGGGGGGGGGGGTTGAAGTCGTGACCAAGGAGAAATGGTTTTCCTAAAGAGGCATGGTCAGTCGAGAAGGGGAGGAGGAGGAGGAGGAGGAGAAAGAAGAAGAAGAAGGAGAGGAAGGGCGAAGAGCGAAGAGCGAAGGGGGGAAAGGGTGATGGCGATGGTGAGGGGTGTAAAGTTGAAGGGTGAGAGAGTGATGGATATGAATGGCAAAGGTGATGATGGGTGAGTGGGGAGTGAATAACTCTGCGGGAAGAGGTTGTCGGAGGGAGGAGGCGGGAGGGTGACAGGGAGGGTGAAGCATGAGAGGGAGAGGACGAAAAAGCATGTGCAGTCTAAGTCCACACAGTGGTGGAATACAATAATTACAATTCCAAAAAAAGAGACAAGGCCCGCGCCCGCGTGTCTCTTCGACTTTTGTTTTGGTTTACTCAGGCTCCGCCCTACTAGATTAACTAACTGTTTACTGAGACTGTAATGATTTAAAAGAATCTTCATTACATCAACGTTCTTCCTGCACACCTTGATTTCGGCGTGAGCTTCAAATGTTTGGGGTGAGATGGTGGATCGATTATGAATGATTAAAGCTCTTACCATTCATTATCAGATTGCTTTATTCCATGGGTAAGTGAGATGCGAGCTTGCAACCAAACAAAGTCTTGGGTGTGTGCGAGAATGTTGAGGATGAGGCTGCCGCTCACGGACTGGTTGGATTCATCTTTGATGATTGTAATAGACTTGGAACCCTCCTTGAACGACACCTTACTCGGTTGGGCCTTTCTTTCTTCTTGATCCAGGCTAGCAGGGAAGAAAGAAAGAGAAAAAAAGACCAGGGAAGACTGTGGATGAGCTTCACTGAGTCAAGTCATTCCACCACTTGCACTCGACCAAAGATCATCAACAACGGAGCAAGGCATGGGGGATTGCTGATGTTGGATTGTCATCCGGATTCTGATTCTAACCATGAATCGAGGGAGGTCGACAATCTTGTCAGTCGGTTGGTTGAGAGATAGGATGGTGAAATGGCTGGGAAGAACGGAGCGGGGTGTTTCTTTTCCTCCTTTCTTACTTCCTCCCATTATCCCCCCCCCCACCCCCTTTCCTTTCCCTCTTCGTTTCAAGTCATTTCATCAAGATCGTTTCACCGCTCTGGTTGGAAGAATAAGAAAGTGTCTCTGAGTCTCATCCCATTCGCGCTGAAAAGGTTTGGGGGAAGGAGGAGGAAGTGAAATCTTGCCCCTTTGCCGATGAAAAGCTGCACAGCACCCACACATGTGGCTGCGTCGCCAAAGAGTGCAACCGCAACACCACCATGGAAGGTCCAGCACCTACTGACGGCAGACCTCCCAGAGAACCGTCAAGGTCAACCACTACGTACAGTACAGTACAGTACATACACATCTATGCATGATCTCTCCCTTCTCTCCCCCCCTCCCCCCGGGGGCTCGTTGGCAAGGGATGGTGCCGTCTGGCGGTCTCAGAGTTTTAGTTTTAGTTTTTTTTTTTGTTTTTTCGTCTCTTTATTTCGATCAATCGAATCGCTCCCGAGTGAGGTCGAGAGTATAGGCGAGAGAAGGGAAGGGCTGTGTCGGAGACCCAAGGTTGAGGGCAACCCTCTCTCTCCCAACCCCCAAGTCGTCGCGCGCCAAGTTGGCCATGCGAAGGGGAAAAGAGAGGAAACGAGGCGGGGCTGTTGAGCGGTCGAGTTGAGCGGACGGCGTGTGCGAAGCGCGTTCAGGCGTGTGCATGAACTAGGCATCCAAGCATCTCGACTTTAAGCAAATTTGAATCGTACCTTTAAAGCAAACATAGAGAATAATAAAATGTGCTTTAGTTGAGAGCATGTGTTCACATTTCGATATGGTAAGGGAGCGGCGCGTGTTCGGTTGCGCCCGGCCTCGTGCCTAGAGATTTCTCTTGCTTCTGCTCTCGCATGAAATGCCATGAAAAAAAAAAATTGCTCTTGTAAAGGCAGACAGACCCACCATCCTCGTATGTTGCCATAAGAAAAGGCCAAAGTTAGAGCCAAACGTCATGCCCGCGCCTCGCTCAAAAAAAAGAAGCACAGGAAAAGGTGAGGAAGAGAGAGGGAAGGAATGATGGACAAGGACATGAGTCGCAAGACAAGATGATGGAGGAGGAGGAGGAGGAGAAAAACACTTATGACTTTGCATGTTACTGGGTGATCAAAAAGTATTAAATTTTGGACCCCCATTGACTCTGACCCTGGCCGATCCAACCACCTGTGACTTTTTTTTGCTTACCCCGCAAGAGGCTCGGGTCCTCACCACAGGAGATTCGGCAGGGGGGGGGGGGAGGAGAGAAGGAGGAAAGTCATAGTGTGGTCAAGACGACGAACAAGCTTGGTGTATAAGCTTGTTTTTCATGTACTTTATCCTCACTGCACAGGCATTCAGACACTGGAAAGTCTCTGCGTGCCTTCTTGCCTTCGAATCATCCCGTTGCTGGCATCAGGTTCATGGCAGAGAAATCTGCTGGGATGATTGTTCGTCGGTAAGTGAAAAAAAAAAACCCCCCAACCTACGAGCCAATCATCCTCTACTCTCGCGTGAATCATTTGGAACCAATACAAATGGGCATGTTAGGGCAGAACCAAAAGGATGGAAGGATGGGAGTATGGAAGGATGGAAGGATGGAAGGATGAAAGGAAGGAAGGAAGGAACGGATGGAAAAGAAAAATAAATGGAAGAGAAAACAAAAACCTAGACCAACCAACCTGACGGCCGGCCAACGCGCTTGGTAGGTTGTAGTGGTGAATAACGACGAGGGAAGAAAAGAAGGGGAAACAAGGAAGAAAGAGAGATCTGATGTGGGGACACTTGGACGATAACATAACGCGATTCCAAGTCTGAAGAGATCATCGACCCCTGCCCTGCCTTGATCATCGCTTCAGTATCGGAGAGAGCAACAAGGAACGGGGCTCGACCTCCTCGCGGGTCACTTTGATTTCAAAAAGTATCACAGATGGGAATGATAGGCGATCCCGTTTTTTCCCCGCTCGCCGCCTTTGGCCATGGCAGCCTTTCGGATTGTTTGATCCCCCCCATCCTCTTCTCCCAGGTTGGCCTTTCGTCTGCGGGTGCGACCTTCAGCTGCCCATGGCTATCCCCTTGATCCTTTCGTAGGCTTGGGGCCCGCTTTGCTAAATCAGGATCCCTCCGACTCGGATCTTTACCCAAGTTATCCCTACACCCCATCTCAAATCCATTTCACGCTCGATAGCTCTCTATGCCGAGACGTCCTTTTCGATTTGGTTTCTCGTTTGTCCTCTGGAAGCCAGGGGGATGGGGTGGGATTGGCACAACGAATTCGCCTTCCTTTGAGACGATCGGACGGGAGGGAAAGAAAGATGGGCGTGGGGGAGGGAGAAGGAGAAGGGGGTTCAGGTGGAGAAGGGGAGTCTAGACTGGCAAGTATCACTTTCAGACTTTTGATTTCAAGATTTTTTTGGGCGATGTTCTTTTCATATCCTCAAAGCTGAAGAATAGGACCGACCTTCGTTACAGTCATGAGTCTTCTTACATATAACCCCTCAACGATCATAAATCGAACACACCAGCCCTTGCCCCGCCCTTCGGACCAGGTAAATTTAGCTGATCGGCTCAAGGCTGATGTCCAAAACCTCCCTCCTGATGATTTTTCTCAAAACTCTGGATACAGAATAAAGAGCGCCATCCCTGACCAGCCATCCCGAGCAAGTCTCCCATGAGTAAGATAAAGTAAAAATCGGGCGGATGAGGGCAAGTGGAATCGCAACACCCACGACTTCGACCTTGAACTTTGAGAGAAGAAAAGGGGACAGGTAGAATGTCGGGGAAAGAGCTCGAGCATTCAGTAGGAGCTCGAGAGAACTCTGCGGCTTCCAAGAGAGCGGGAGGAAGGGCGAAGAGGAGAGTACAAGCTTTTGAAAAGGTTTCCGCTGCTCTCGATCGATGAGATAGCGTTCGAGTTGGCATAGGACCAGGTTGAACCGTTGATCCTTCCATCGATGACGATTCCGTCAGTCTGGGACCGAAAGTGAATCTGAAAGGAAGGGCAAGTCGATCGAAGAGAGATCCATCCTCCACCCTGACTCTCACATTCTTTCGCCTCTCTTCCCCAGCCCCCTCCCTCCCCCTCCTACCTGAGAACCGCAGAGGAAAGAGGGCGCTCGTCAGTGTTCCTCCTCGTCTCTTCCTTTGTCAAGGCGGACGCCCCTCCTCTAAGCCTATCTTGTACTATTGGCTCCGGGGGAGTGATTTTGAAAGGAGCGCACTACACGGTCGTCTCCATTCGGCGTCATATCATCCAGTCATGGCGGGACGTCGAGGGGTGATTCGTTTAGTTTTTTTTTTTCTTTCCAAGGAGGAAGCTTGCTTGCATCAGAGTCTGACTCTTGTCTTTGAGCAAGATGAGGGGGAAAGGCAAGTAGAGATGAACATGTTGTACAGCTCATAATCGATCTAAAAGGGCTCGCTTTCCGAATCCAATCCCAACTCCCAAACCACTCATCCGACTCGAGGATCTGACCATGACAATCACCTCAACTCTCTCTTGAGCCAGTGGGAAGAATGTCTTACGAGGAGTTGGCTAACCTGCACGGACCTTGTCAAACCTCGTTCCCCCCCCCCCCCCCCCCCCCCCCCCCCCCCCGCCACCCCCCCCCCCCCCCCCCCCCCCCCCCCCCCCGGTTCCTCTTGCGCGCAGTGAAAAGGGAGAGAGA
>KZ820212.1:0-18201 GCA_003144235.1 Violaceomyces palustris | reverse complement strand
GGGGGATGGGAAGACACCACATGTCTCTCCCTCCTCCTTTTTGGTTCTTTTTTTTTTCATTCTTTTGGTTTCTTTGAAAGTCATAAATGACACACCACCTGCATCGAAACCCTCAACTTTCCTTTCCCTTCCCTCCTTTGCCTCCATTTTCATTTCGCCAGCCCCTTTCCGTGACTCCAGGTTCTCAATGGAGCCAGAGGTAAGAGTCATGGAAGCCGAGTCGAATAGACCTTTTCCTTCCTCTCTTGATCCCCTTCCTCCTCCACACTCCTTCCCTGAGAACCGGCTCATCAAGCTAGTGTCTTGACGCGTCCCTCCAAGACGTTACAGAGGCCCCCTCTTCATCGCGGCGGGGTTTTCCCGTTCTCAAAAGTCAAGCTCTCCAGGGAGATCGCTCACTCAGTTCGGGAGAAAGGTGCTCGTTCCCTGCGGGACCGCCTCAAGGCAAGAGGCAAGGATGACGTTCGTGAATCATGTGCGGCAAAGGGAAGAGTTTGACAAGTCTGGAATCGCCGTAGGGGAGGAAAGGTGCTGGGTTCCGCCCATTTATTCATCAGGGTTCAAAAAGGAAAGGGCAAAAAGATGGATGGAGGATCCATCTCGCTCTCCACCGGCCCACCAACTCAAGCATCGATATCAACGGCCCAAAGCACGACGAGAAAAATGTCCCACCAACCCTCCGACCCTGAAAGGGCCCAAAAGCAAGGGGAGGAGCAAGTTGAGCCAGAGACCACCTCTCATCTCGATCGCCCCATCCTAGAAGCTGATGTCAGAGCTGATTGGCTTGAAAGGAACGGTACGTACGTCTTGAAAGGCTCGATCTGCGAGCGGGTGGGACTGATTCCTGTCGTTCTTGCAGGCGGATGCAGACATGGCTTTGAAGAAGGATCCAAAGGTGGCTTGGCTCAGGACAGGGACAAGGACAAGAACAACGACAAGGACAACGACAAGGAAGAATGCAACACCCGTTTCCATAACATCTCGGAATCGAATGAAAACACCTGCACAAGTGCAAGGATGTTCGAACTTTTCTACCGAGACTACGGTCCTGTCGCCGAACTGGCGGAGACCATTGTGAAGCTTTACGAGGTGGAACTCAAGCATTCACCCAAAGAAGACGGTTGGCTCTCTGAGGGAGGCGAAGCTCCAAGCATCGGCCGTGGACTCTTTAAAAATATGGTTTCGTCGTTTGTCGAGGCAGGCGAGGCAATTGCGATGGTGATCCCAGCCTTTCCTGGAAAAAGCAGCAACAAGGTAGGATTTGAGGGTGGGGCATCAGTAGGGTTGCGACAAAGCTATCTGTGTTGGAAGAGACCTGGATTACCCGTTTGACACACTTTACTCTACGGCCCACCACGCCGGCCCACCGGTCGGATTGATTCAGGAAAAGACGAGTGGGATCCTTCCTGACAAGGGAGAAGAGCTAGCCCTTCGAACTCTCTTGCAATTTTCTTGCTCGGTCGAGCGCTTTTACCCTCCTGGATGTATCTTCCACGTCGTAAGCGACGGACACGTGTTTTCCGATCTGGGTGAGCAGTTCGTTCTCCTAAACACTTTTTCGGATGCAGAAGGTGGCTCACGACTTTCTACGGAGTTTCTTATTTACCCGGGCGATCTGTTCATCTTTGCCTTGCCCTCCCTCTTCCTTAGTCGGTGTCGATGATTCGGTGATTGACCTGTACGGCAAAGAATTCCGTCGCCTAGCCAAAGCCATTGATGGGGAGCTTGATGGTCATTTCCGCTTTTACGATCTAGCTGAACTACTGCCCATACCCAGCTTGGAGAAACATGCTGTCGAGAAACACCTTGCCTCAATCCAAGAATCGCGTCGCTCCAAAGGGTCCAACGTACCTTCAAAGAATAGAGACGAAACGATTACCGAGGTCGGCTGGCTCGACGACCTTCGTAGGGAGTCCCTTATTGACCTCTACGGCAAGCAGGATTTGAAGATGATCGATGGAGCCATCAAGAATGACGCAACGGTTCGCAGACTCTACACTGGGTGAGTGGGAACTAGAAGAGGTCGACGCTGTTTCCATTCGAGCCTAGATCCCTGCTCCTGACCCTCGGACTTATTTGTGCGAATCCTGATGAAATGTCCTGCCGTTCCTTCTTCGAATGATCAATAATAATAAAATCAAAGATTCACGAAGTTTGTGTTGGAAGATCTGCGGAATCACGAGAGCCGTCGTCACCTGTCGACGAGCGCACAGAGAAAGAAATCGAAATTGGTTGCGAGGCGAATGATCCAGGTATGTGGGAGCTGCTCGAACAGGGCTCGGACGGGGTGTATGGATCGATCTCCCTTTCCCCAATCGACACTTCGAGAGTCCATTGACGCACACGGCATTGCAAACTCTTGCGTGGACGAACGGGCAGAGGAACGACGCTTACTCGAGGTGAGGCATGGAAGCAAGGGTGTCGATGGATAGGAGAAGCTTGCACGAACGGAAATCGCTCATTTTTCTTTGCCGTGAAAGGCTGGTGGAGATTTGCTTTCCCGACGTGATTCGTCTCAGCATACATCCGTAAGTAGGTAGGCGGTGCATGGAGGTGGGATTTTTTTTCTGAGCGAAGGATGTCGACAGCTTGGATTAGTACTTCAAGTCGATCCAACCCCCTTGGTCAACTAGGCACAACAACAGGGGTCCCAAATTTGGTATCAACCTTATCCATCGGCGCCACCTTGGCGGCGAAGAGGAGCAAGAGGACAGGGCGGCATTCCACATTCCGACGCCATGGCACAACACGGTTCTGGGATTGGATGATCGCGAAGGGCAGGAGGGAAGGTTGAATGACGAGGGATGTGGGAAGAGGTTTATGCTTTTGAAGGTTTGCGAGATGGAGAAACATCGACCCAAGGAAGGTGCTTGCGAGCTCGTGTTCAGACAAGGTGACGTGGGCGCAGGATCGGGAGGCTTTTACATGTTTGAGAGGCGTTGCTGAATGGGAAGCCCTTGGCTCAAGGCTGGAAATCGCTCGATATGGCGACGGTCTTCGCATATAGGTGCAGAATGTCGATGATTCGCTCGCCTTATCGACTCTTGCTTGCTACCATGTTATGCAAAGTACATGACGTACACGCATGTACGTACAACTTTTGCACAGAGAGAGAGAGAGAGAGCGAGAGAGAGAGAGTGTGTGTGTGTGCACAATCATGAATTGTACTTGCACTTTTTCGGGCTGTTCATTTCGTAGGGGGAGAGGATAAAGAGAAATAAGGAGAAGAGAAGAGAGGAAATGGATCTTATTCGCCTGATGGCATGGTTCGGAAACTCGGGATTGTACCCTGGCGGTGACTAGACGACCAGGAGGTGGAACGGTTTGCAGAGGGATATGCAGGTGACATGGAGGTGGTGTCGAGTCAACACACGTCGGTGGGTTTACAAGAGGGAGAAGAGCGTGTTACGTAACCATTATCCTTCCAAGTGAAAATCGGAAAGAAGGGAATAAAGTAGTATCGGACGAGTTGGACTTTTTGGGCTCAGTCGCAACCTTGCCTCAGTGTTTTCGGCCCTCCTTGCTACCACACCACCACGGTTCCGCCTCCTCCTCCTCCTCCCTTCACCCTCTACATCGAACAGCACCGTGTTCTGAAGGAGGTCACATCAGCCATGGCGTCGATCACGACCGAGAGGGAGCTCCAGTCCACCCTCCTGCGGCTCACCGTCATCTGCGCCACTTCGATCCAATCCCTCAGGGACCCCATCCCTCCCAACATCGTCACCGACACCTCCGACCTGCCAGAGTCCTCCCAACTCGCCAGGCAGATCCACTCCGACCTCATCTCCCTGCTCAGGCTGACCCAAAAGTTCACCACCTCGTTGGCCCTCGCTCTCAGGCAATCCAGCAAGCAGCAACGCGACGCCGATCAATCCAACACCAACCATGACGACCCGGAGTCCTTCTCCCCCGTCTCGGGTCTCGACGCCGCCTCTCTCCAAGCCGCCAAGGCTCAACTCGAATCCATCGCTTCCGAGGTGGTGCCAAAGATGGTTTTCCTGGCGAAGAAGGCCTGGAAGGACCGGAGCATCTACACCTTGCCCCGAGATCGCACCCGCTCGGACAACGAGGAGAGAAGGAGGCTCCAGGAGCTCGCCAAGAGCATGGGAGGTCACGTCATGTCGGCCGCTGACCTAGGGATGCCCTCGAGCCACGAGCCTCCATCGAACGCCATCAAACTCGTCCGACCCTCTCTCGGCGAAGCCTTCGCCAGGGAGGTCCGGACCGCTGTCGAGGACATCCTCAGCCACCTCTCGGAACTCTTCCACAGCTTCTTAGACGGAAAGACCCGGAGCGCCTTGGAAAAGGCGAGCAAGGCCAGAGACCGTGCCGACGGTATCAGACCGCCACCGTCCTCGGGTGGCTCCAGGCAGCAAGCGCAAGCCTGCGTCGGTTCAGTGGCCGAGGCCAGGAAGAGGTCGCTGGCCATCAACAATATGATCTGGGAATCGTGCGAAAAGTACAGCAAGGAGAAGGGCGGGCTCTCGCCTGACAACCTGCAGGCTAGCAAGAAGGTTTGGAGGGAGAGGGCTGAGATCATGAGGGACGGCTTGAACGAGATGAAGGAGGCGTGCGACAAGGAGGAGGTGGGGGAGGAGGGAGGTGAAGACGGTGGCTTTGGGGAGGAGGATCAGAACGGAGACCTCGGGTTCGACCTTTCTGCCGCCCCGTCGCTTAACAAGGTCGAAAGGCAAAGGCTCTCGAACCTGGCGTCGCTGGTGAAGATGGGCAACATGCTGCACGAGTCGATGATCAAAAAGGTGGTTGCCGGAACCGCGTCATCCTCATCCGAGATCGACATCGACATGGTGGATGCGCTTGCAAAGGCCTTGGAAGAGGCTCAGGATGAACTTGTTGCCGCTGCTTTGTACGGAGAAGCCGAGGCGGGTCTGGAAGGGTTCGACGAGGAGGAGGAGGAGCAAGAGGAGCAAGGAGACGACGCCCTCGAGTCGGCCGTCCTCCGGACCATGGAGCAGTACGTGGAGTCTGCCTTGGATCTTGCCGAATACGTGACCGGAAACAAACCCACATCGATCTCGCCAGAGCCTGCGAGAGAAGCATCATTTGAGGAGAGGTTCGAAAGGCGATTCAGCGTCCTTTCCAAAGCGCTCGCTTCGGCTTCGATGGCGACCAAGTCGGACTCTTCGGCTGGGCAGGCAAGGATGACGACCGCTTCCAAGCCAGTCTCCGCTGCGGCGGTGACAGCACCTGTCTTAGGGGTCGCTGCTGTTACGGCGGCAGCGCATATGTCACCCTTGGAAGGCAAGGAGGAGAAGTGTGAGGGCCTTCAAGCCTCTTCAACTTTGACCTTCCTTTCGGAACTGGAGGAGATCGCCAACTCGTTGGGTGAGGGCGTCAAGACGACCGATCGATCGGTCGCCAAACATCTCGACTCGATCGACCCTCTGGCTCCACTGCGGAACGAGTACCACCTCCCCACCATGGCGGACGTCATGGGTTCAAACGCGTCCTCAGACCCGGAATCGGAGACCTACTCTTCGGCACCTTGCCTCTACATGTGCGGTAACTCTCTTGGGCCTCTTGCCAAGAGGTCCAAGAAGCTGATCGAGGAGGAGCTCGAGACCTGGGGGAGCAAGGGGGTACTGGGACACTTTGACCACCCTCACGGGAGGCCGTGGGTGAGGATCGACGAGAGGGTCTCGGCTCTGATGGCCGACATCGTCGGGGCCAAGCCGTCCGAGGTGACCACCATGGGGAGCCTGACGGCCAACCTGAACGTGATGCTGACCACCTTTTACCGGCCGAGGGTGCACCCGGAAGGTATGGTGGCGTGGAGGGAGGGAAAGAAAGGCGACGCGAGCAAAGCGAAGCACAAGATTGTCTACGAGGACAAGGCCTTCCCCTCGGACAAGTACGCGCTGAGCTCGGCGATCCTCCTACAAGGGTACGAGCCTGAGAGCTCTCTGGTCGCGCTCAAGCCCAGGTCGGGGGAGAGGACGCTAAGGACCGAGGACATCCTCGATACGATCGAGAGGCTGGGTCAAGAAGGCGAGACGGCCCTCGTCCTGCTCGGAGGGCTTCAGTACTTTACCGGTCAACTTTTCGAGCTGGAGAGGATCGCCGAGACCACCAGGAGGCACGGCATCGTGTTTGGAGTCGACCTGGCCCACGCCTTCGCCAACGTACCCCTCCGGCTTCACGACTGGGGGATCGACTTTGGCGTCTGGTGCACCTACAAGTACGGCTCGTCGGGCCCGGGAGGGATCGCAGGCCTCTTTGTCCACCAGAAGTGGTCGGCCGATGGAGAGGTCGCGCCGGACCGACCCTCGGGATGGTGGGGGCACGACAAGGAGACGAGGTTCTCGATGCCGGCCGAATTCAAACCCATGGCTGGGGCGGCCGGGTGGCAGGTCTCGAACCCTTCCATGCTCGACATCACTTGCCTTCAGGGTTCGCTCGAGACGCTCGCCATGGCACCCAAACTGGTCGACCCGAGCCTCCCCGCATGGGACGAGATCGGTTCCGAATCTTTGAAGGAGGAGACGGAGCGATCGGACTTTATCGGCCAAGGCCTCATCATGAAAGCACTCCGTCCCAAGTCGGAGAGACTGACCGCCTACCTCGAGCACCTGCTCGTCCAGACCGACCTGCTCCCATCCAAGCTGGGTGTCAAGATCGTCACGCCGAGAGAAAAGGAGCAGAGGGGTTCGCAGCTCTGCATCCAGATCCCCTCGGATTTGGCTGTGGGCGGCAGCGGTGGTGGTGGTGGTGAGGGTGCCAAGGAGGAGAGGTCGCAAGGCAAGCCCAAAGTTGGAGAGAGCCTACCCCCTCCTGTCCAGAAGGGAGAACTCATCTCGAGGGCCCACCAGAGGTCGGAGAGGTTCAAGGGACTGGTCAGCGACATCAGGCACCCCGACATGCTAAGACTCGCACCGCTGGCGCAGTACTCCACGTTCGATGAAGTCTGGAGGTCGGCTATGGCGCTCAAGGAGAGCCTCCTGGAAGAGTTGAAGAGTTGAGCACCGTGGCTCGAGGAGGTTGTCGTCATCCTTGTTTCTTCTGCCCTTCTTCATCGAACCGAATAGATTTTCCTTTTCTTTCCCCCTAACTCTCTTCCGATTCGACGACCAACCTGGTTGGAAGGTTGGTCCTCATCGGTTTCCTGACTTTGGGTGTTTTTTTTTTTTTTTTTTTTTTTTCCTCTCTATACTTTCCTTCTTTGTTCCCGCCTGTTTTTGGCAAAGATTTGCGTGCTTGTTCCATCTGCTCCCCCTTGCGACTCGGTCACCTCCGAGAGGGTGATGAATGGACATAGGAGGGGGAAGGTGGGAGAATGAAATAGAATGCGGTCGAAATCAATCAGATTAGAAAGAAGAGGTATCTGTTTGTGGCTATTGTACAAGGTGCTTTGGACGGCTCATTCCGATTCGGGCGTGTGCTTGGGGAAGGAGGGAAGGAAAGGGAGGGCATCAAAGGCAGGAGAGTGGTGCTTGCCAACCCATGGACATCAACCTCAAAGACTAGGGGGCCACTGATCCCTACTCCTCAAGACGCCGGCTGGACCGAACCTGGGGTTGACGGGGAAACTCAGACCTTTTCCGGATGGCGTCCCATCTCCAGGCAAGGGTAAGGGTAGGAACCAGAGCAAGGGCGAATCTCCCATGACCTGGGTGAAGTTGACCAAGGCTGCAGCTGCGGCGTCGGCCGTGGAGGTGGTCGGTTTGGTCTCTTTGGACCTGGTTTTCACACTTCCTCTATCTGGGTCGACGCCGATCTCTGTTGGGGTTCGGTCTTGAGCCCTCTTCTCGTCTTCCCCTTCCTCCCTCCCCTTGGCTTGCCTTGTCTGGCTCTGATCGACGAGGATCACGTTCGGGAAGGGGGGGATCCCTTGCTCGTCGTTCTGACCCGTTTCGAGGTCTCGCAACTTGTGGTCCGTGAACCCTACCAGGTCGGCGATCTGGACCTCTCTCCTTCCTCCGATCCACCAAAGGTTGGCCTCCTTGTCCAAACTTCCAAAATCCTTGTCAAGACCCTTCCTCATCTCCTTGATCTCCCTGATGTGCCAGTTCTGCTTCTTCCACCACCGCCTTCCGCCGTCGTTGGGGATGGTGGCTCGACTACGAGCCGCCGACTCCTGTCGTTTCAGGTAATTCTGGATGAGGATCTCCTCCCTCGCCTTGACCCTGTTGATTCCCATGTGCTCCAAGGTGGTCAGGTTGTGGGTCAGTAGGTAGGTGTGGGTGATGAGGAGCGCTCCCGTGAAGAGGGTGAAGATGGCCGTGATGGGGAAGAGCGAGATCAGGTAGCCGTCCAGTTTCCAGCTCGCCTTTCCGTCACCATCTCCCGCTACCGATTCGCCTGCTCTACCCGCATGACGATTCCATCGAACCCCCCGGTCGAACAGCACGGCGGTCGAGACCATGGTGAAGATCTCGAGGAGCGTGACCCAAAGGACAAAGATGTAAAAGTACCTCTGGTTGTTGGCGCCTACGCAACCTCCAACCCAAGGGCAGTGGTGATCCATCTTGAGGACGCACGTCCCGCACCTCCTGCAGTGGTGCGACCTGGGAGGCTTCAGCCTCTGGCACTGGTGGCAGTACATGTTGGTCGGGTCCAGCGGTCTCTCCACCGATCTCCTCCTCGTCGGTCTCGGGTTCGGATCGTAGGGTCTCTGGTGGGGTTGAGGGTCCGGGAACCGGAATCCATGATGGTCCTGCTGCCGTTCTTGACCAGGATGGGGTTCGCTGCATGGTGGGTGGTGGTTGCGGTGAATCTCCAAGGAGGGTTTGTACATTTTGGTCTTGGTGTGCCCTTCCTCTTCCTCCCTTTCCTCCGCCTCCTCCTCTGCTCCATCCACCTCCTCCCCTGCCCGTCCCTCCCCCTCCCCCTCCTCCTCCTCCTGCAACTTCCCAGCCTTGTTACCGATGAGTGTGACGGCATGGTCGGCTTGGCGCTCGGCGGCTGTACAGGCGGTGTAGTTGGAATCATTGGAATCGCAACTCTTGGGTTGGCCCCCTCCCGCGTAACCTGACCCTTGTCGTGCGCCTCCTCCTTCCACCTCATCCCCGTCCGTCATGTAGACGCTTCTCACGGACCGGGTGGCAACCATGGAGTCGGATCTTTGCCTGGTGCTGTAAGGAGGACCTGCGATGGTCTCGTCTACGTCGTGGTAAGGATCCCACTGGTGGGCGGCTTCATATTGTGGACCTCGGTACCCTTCTGACGTCGGATGCTGTCGGCCAAAGGCAGGGTAGAGCGTCGGGTTGTCGGGTGGGCAAGGTCTTGGAGGCGCCGACGTCGGGATATAATCCTTTGCGTGGCCGGGATTGGAGATGATGACTCTGAGGTAGGACCAGATGGTCATGATCCAGAGGAGGTTGAAGAGGACCAGGAGGGTGATTCCCGTTGCTCTGGAAGCCAAGGGCGGCGAGGAAGAAGGGGAGGAGGAGGAGAAGGAATTCAAGGTGGGGTAGCAGAGCCTCCAAACGTAGACGACGTAGACCCAAGAGAGGATGGCGAGGACGAGTGGGATGATGGCCTTGGAGACATAGACGGGATCAGCCCTCGGAGGCGGAGGGGGCCTTTCCGGATGGTGAAGCGGCATAGGCGAGGTGGATTGTTGGATCCGCTGGTTCAGATGATTGACGGAGCGGGTGCAAGATTGCAAACCTCTGATGCATTCAGCCACGCATTTAGGCGGTGGCGGTCGCGTTGGTGCAAGGGTTGGTGGTGGTGGAGCAAGGGCTGGTGCTCGTGATGTTGGTGGTGACGGCGTTGATCGTGATGGCGGTTGGTGTTGCGAGAAAGATGGGCGAGGCTGCTCTGGATCGCTGAGAGGAGGGTTTGGGAGGGCGGGATGGCTGCGATGAGAGGAGGAGGAAGAGGAGGAAGAGGAAGAGTGGGGTGCTGGCTGGGAAGGGACGGTCGAAGACATTGGGAGGTGGAAGACCAACCAAGGCTTGAGAGAGAGCGCCGGGCGAGCAAGTATGATGGCTCTTGTACCTGAGGAGATTCGATTAGGTTGGATTCAGATGAGGAGGTGAAGAGAGACAAGGCAAAGCCGACTCGGTGAGGTACAGTAACGACGGAAGAGATGTGACGGTAGACAGAGGAGGTGAGACGGAGGGAGAGGTGATGAGACCCGATCCAAGAGGTCTCCCCCGATCTTTTCTTTTCGTCAAGCAGGCCGCTTAATGCACCGAGCTGGGAAGTCGTGTGTGTCTCGGGGACTGAGCGGAAGAGAGGCTCCAGGCCGAAAACGCTTGAGGACCTGTGGCGACGAGGTTGAGTCCGTGCGCCACGCTCACCGCTGCCACCACCTGATTGTTGGGGTGATAATGGTAGTGATGGTAGTGGCAATGGTGGTGGTGGTGGTGATGATGATGATAATGGTGACGGTGCTATTCCTCAACAGCATGGTGTCATGAGCCGAATCACATCAAGAGAGCGAGAGGAAGAGAGCGAGAGGCGAGAGATGCTTTGAGACATTCACTTGTTTACCCTCCCCTTCCAATAAGACGGTCTCCATTTCAACCCGATATCATCACCTGGCTGGATAGCATAGCAACAGCGAGCATTCAGCCAGATCCTCCCCCCCCCTTGCTGCTCTTCCTTCGTCTACCTTTCACTCCTTCTCTCTCCTCTCTCTTCTCTCTCCCCCCATCCTCTCCTCCTCGCCCTGTCTTGGTTGATTCCCATCCCTTTCCCTCACCTCCTCCCTAGTCCACTGCACATAGACCGACTCAACCTCCCACCAAACACCTAAAAGCTGCCTTCCCTTCATCATCCTCCCTACGCTTCCAAGGCATACCGTGCGCATACATCCCTGTACATAGTCTTGTAAACTACGTGGCCCTCAGGCTGACGCTCACTCCGTCCGTACCAAGTAGCCCGCCATCAAGCGATTCCAGGGTTCTACTTTCAAGCAAACCCTGCGGCACACCATGGCGACACCAACCAGAGCCATACAGACAGCAAAGCTAGTCTCGCTACTCGGGTCCGTCATCGTTGCCCTCTCCGCCGGCTCAAACTACGCGTTCTCTTCCTTCGCCCCCCAGCTCCAAGAGTCGCTCCATCTCACCTCGACCCAGATCAACCTTGTCGGTATCGCGGGAAACGCTGGCGTCTACCTCTCCGGCCCCCTCTGGGGCAAGTACATCGACAAGCGTGGCCCCAGGATCGCGCTCATCTCGGCTGCCCTCCTGGTCCTCCTTGGCTACCTCGGCCTCGCCGCAGCCTACACCGCCTACTGGCCCATCCACTCCACCGCGTCCCTCTTCTTCCTCAACCTCCTCACCGGCCTCGGCAACAATGGAGGCTTCACCGCCGCCATGAACGCGCAGGCCAAGAGCTGGGGGGGTGAGAGGAGGGGCACCGCCACCGCTCTCGTCCTCTCCGGCTTCGGGCTCAGTGCTTTCCTCTACTCGAGCCTCTCCCACGCCCTCTTCCCCGGCAACACGGGAGGCTACCTCATGCTTCTCGCCTTCGGCAGCATGACCAGCATGCTCGTCGGACTCGCCCTCATTCGCATCATCCCCCCCACAGAGGTGGACGGAAGGGGGGCCTACGAGGCGATAGCGGATGTGTCGCCGGACGCCGACCTTGAAACCAGCGCGACCGTCAACAGGACCAGGAGGTCGAGCAGCGCCTCGAGGACGTTTACCAGGAGGAGGACCTCTTCCGACATCGGTGCCAGGGCCTCGGTCTGGCAACCCGATTCGCTCTCGGCCGATGCCTCTGAAGACGAAGCCGACGGCCAAAACCACGTCGTTGCGCCAACACAGAATCTGCCGCAGGATCAGACCCCCTCGACTGCCGCCGCCATCCCCTCGGCCATCACCCATCCCGTCAACGATTCGGAGACCAAACCCATCCAGCCGGGAACGGAGGGTGAGGTCGACATCTGCGGTAGGAGGCTCATCAAGCAGGTCGATTTCCTCCTGCTTTTCGGCCTCATGGCCCTCGTCTCTGGAGCCGGCTTGCTGCTCATCAACAACGTCGGCACCGTGACCAGGACCCTGTGGGAATACAACCAGCGCAAGAACAAGGACGGTCGAGGTAAGACTTCTCCTCGTTCGATGATGATGACGCTTCTACAAAGGGCTGGAGGCAGCGGCGACCTTAGCGGTCTCAAGCTCGACGACAAGGCAAAGGTCCAGCAGCTCCAGGCTCACCAAGTGTCGGCCATCTCGATCTGCAACGCCTCCGGGAGGATCATGATCGGCCTCCTGTCAGACTACCTGGTCAACAAGACGGGCTCTCCCCGATACCGAGTCTGGCTCCTCTTGGTCGTCACGACCCTGGCGCTCCTCTCCCAGACGCTCGCGGCACTCCCCAACACGATCGAGACGGTCAAGCAGCTCCTCCTGGTCTCCACCCTGACCGGGCTGGCGTACGGCACCCTGTTCGGGCTCTGCCCCGTCCTCGTCTTCGAGTGGTTCGGTCTCAAGCACTTTTCCCAAAACTACGGCATGCTCTCCCTCTCCCCCGTCCTGGCTGGAAACGTCTTCAACCTCATGTTTGGGAGGATCTACGACTCGAACGTCGAGCCTGAGCCGGCTCACGGCGGAGACGGGATGGGTGGTGGCGTTGGAAGGGGTGGCCAACACGTACACCAGTGCCTCAAGGGGGAGGACTGCTACAGGAAGGTGTTTGAGATCACCGCTGTGGGATGCGTCCTTGCCGTCCTGATCAGCCTGGCACTCATAGCTAGGAGGGCGGGCCTGACGGAGGGGCTAAGGAGGATCAGGGGCAGGGTTTGAAAAGGATAGGATATAGTGGATTCTCTCTCTCTCTCTCTCTCTCTCTCTCTCTCTCTCTCTCTCTCTCTCTCTCTCTCTCTCTCTCTCTCTCTCACACACACACACACACTATCAGACACGCATACACTCGCACCCATCTTTTTATCTAGTTTCCTCATTTTCTTTTCCCATTGAGAAACCCCCCATTTAGAAGGCCATACACTACTGAACCAGGAGGTGAGATTTGCTGGTGGGCAAAAAAATCGAAGGCTTCTTTTACCTCTCACAGAAGGGGAGGCCGGCCACAGATATGAGATGGATGATCGACGACCTGTGGGCCTTGATAGAAAAGAGGGGTGAGGGTGCTGGCTTCTGAACCAAACCTTGGCCCTCCTGCAGGATCTTTGCCAGCTTGTCGAAATCGATGAAAGAAATCCGACGGCTTCCTTTCATCTTTTATTTAGTTCCACTATCCTTTCTTCCCTTCGTGTCAACCACCGTCGCCAAGACGCAAAAGCCACGGTGAAGGACGGAATCGGGGAAACGAACAACACCCTCTTTCATTTCTCCAAAGCGACCCGTGTCTGATCCTCTGCCCAGGTCTGTTTCTTCTCCTTCGAGGGAAGGACGACCAGAAGGGGTGGTGGAAGGGATCTCCGACGTCGTTCTCCCACTTTGCCCCTTTTTTTTTTCTCTCTTTCTTTTCTTCATTTTCTCTCTTTTTTTTTTTTGTTCGAGGTTGTTTCGAGAAGGCGGTGAGCGAATCGAAGGGAAAAGGAATGGGGATTACAGCCTTCCCGCTTCAGTGCCCCCAATTTCTTTTCTCCTTACTCGACTCATGAGTCATGAATCATGATGCTGTGGGTATTAAGGGTGAAGGGGAGAGAGGTGGGGACGAAGAAGAGCAGATCCTGACCCCCCCCCCCCCTCCAATCAGAAAAAAATGAAACTAAAAAGAGCAACGATTCATTCCTTCCACCAACATCCGTCCAACTCATCACCTTCATCATCATCATCATGATGTTCACATGGAATTGCTCCGGAACCCCCTGTATTGATCGCTTTCGAAATGAAGAGCTTCGCCACAAGGTGTGCGACTCAACCCACCCACTCGACATCGTCCGTTTTGGGAAGCCTACGATCCTAACGAGTCAGCCACCACCCAAAGCAAGTACAGGAGTTCCCCACCTTAGGGTGTAGGAAGGCGAGATTGCCCGATGCTCCCACATCGAACCTCGTCTGGAACTTGTCAAAGGGAGGAGGGGGAAGGAAAGGGCGTCCGAGCTGAAAATGGCATATAAATGCAGCTGGAAGTCACCACCTCCTTCCTCCTCCGCTACTCCCGAACCTCCCCATAGATCCCCTCTTCCTCATCCCTTCCAGAAATCGATTCGAAGACTCACCTGTCCTTCCCACTGAAATTTTCACCCCCTCCCCAAAAAAAAAAAGAAAGGAAGAGAAAAAAAGTAAACCAAAAACAAAAAGGTCAAACATGAAGTTCTTGAAATCCTTCCTCCTCCTCTCGGTCCTTGGTTTGGTCAGCCTGACCTTGACGGTCAACGCTGACAGCCAAGAGTCGGGCTGTTCAGTCAAGACGTACGAGAGGACCAAGGACCTGTCCAAGAAGATCGTAAAAGAGCTCCAGAACGTCGACCAGGCCGTGATGGATCTGGAGAGCTCTTTCGCTCAGGGCTTTTCGGGTCAGGACAACACGGCCTCGGCTTCCGAGGCTCTTCATCATCTCACCCTCAGCGTTCTCAACACCATCTATTGGGTCAAACGTACCACGCCCATCGGTTCGGGAGCGTGAGTCTTACGCTGTCCCTTCCCTCCTCTCCCCCAATCGAAGGATCTCGAAGGGCTGGAGATGGCATCCTCACCTCTTTCGAACCCCCCCGTTGAACACTTCCCAACCTCAACCCACAGATCTCAAAAGGTCCAGAAGGTGGTCAAGAAAGCCAGCGAGACCATCACGACCTTGGTCGGAGTGCTCTCTCAGAATTCCGACTTGATCCGTCAAGCCAAACTGATGGGTTTCACAGAGACCTTCCTGATCACCTACGACAAGCTCTTCAGGGATTTGACCAACGCCTTCTGCGAGACCGAGTGAGTGGGAAGAGATTGGAAAAGATAGGAGAAACGAAAAGACAATCTCGGAATCTAAACCCAACCACACCTCCCTTGCCCTGTCCCTCTCTCTCAGTGTGACTCCCGAAGAAGCCCACGGAGAGATCCTCAACTACATGGAAAAGATCGATTGCAGCTTGGACCAAGCCGTCCAGGTCTACCTTAGCGCTTTGGAACTCCCCGTCACTCCTATCCAGGACCCGACTCCAGGAGGAGGTCACCACCCTAGGTCCCTCCTCACCAAATGGGAATGAAACCCACGCTTTCCCTCTTCCCTCCCTCAGCTGAAAGAACCCTAAATTCAAAGAGAGATCGTGAAAAGATAAAAAAAATCCCTCCTTCCCCCCCCCCCCAAATCCTATCGAAATTCCTCCTTCATCCCGAATCAAAGAGAGCAAAGGAAAGAAAACCTTTCTCCAACAAGCAACCCTCTGCCCTCCCTCTCCCTTGGGGGTGGTGCTTCCATTTGACTTTGACATCTCTTTCTGTAAAGCCCCAATACGAAGACAAAAAAAGAGAAACACGAACACCTTCCATCCCTTTCACGAATCTCGAGAGAAGAAAAAGGAGGAACACACGACGGGTTCCGAGTTCAGGTTTCGGAGGGGCGAGCTAGGGATCGATGCTTGGGTCCCTCTCACTTCTTTCCCTCTCGAATCCAAAATCTTTCCCAATCTCGTCCTGCGACCCGTTCAGAGGTTGGATGGGAAAAGGTGTATGAGGGGGTGGACTAGTGAGGGAGGGAGAGAGAACGGCAGGGACCGTCGCGATGGAGGAGAGGTGGGGTGGGATGGCGTGGGGAGAAAGAAAGGGGGGATTCCCAAACATTTTCACAGCTTCCCAGCTTTTCTCCCTCTCTTCACCCCCCTCCTTCCGCCTTCCCAGAGGAAAGGTGGGAAAGCTTGTGAAACCCGGGCGAAATCGTGCGAAAGGCTCCCCACTCCTAGGTCATACTATTCCTCTTCTTCTGCTATCCAAACGCCAGACGTGGAGGGTGGGTGAAATTTTTTTTGAACAACTGGAAAGCAAACAAAAACCCTCCCCCCCCCCCCCCCCCCTTCCCCTCCAATCAGACAGCCTGGGTGGCGTCGATCTCGATGGCAGGTACGATGGACGCCATGAACTTGAGGAAGATGATCATGTACTGGTCCACCCTGAGTCCCTCGACCTGGTTGTCGTCGGCACCGCCTCCGTCCTCGTTGGTCGCGTCGGTGGCATCCTTGGACGTCGACGAAGAGGTGTTGGTGTTGGTGGTAGCTTTTTCCGAGCTCGAGGAGGAGGAGGCGGCCGTTCCTCCCGTGACTTTTCGTACGGCGCCTCCGATCCCCCACCCTTTTCGCTTCTTCTTCTCCACACCGGTGGAGGAGGCGTTGGGTGAGGGGTTGTTGATCCCCTCCCTCGCCTTCCTCTGCTGCTCGACTACGCTCGCGTTCATCCTCTCGATCACCTTCTTCATGACGCTGGCGTGCTTGCAAGGGTGAATGCTGGCGGTGGCGGGGCCTCCGCCGCTAGAGGATCCTCCTCCAGCGTTGGCGTTCAACATGTCGGGCCCGGCGTTGCCGTGGGGGAAAGGTTCGATGGTGACCGTCTTCTGAGCGTAATCCGAACTGACGTCTTCGAAGATCTGGGCGGGTTTGAGCGGCACTCCGTGCTCGTCGTACCCGACCAGCCACATCCTCGGGGTCTGGTAGTACTTGTCGTACGTGATGAGGCAGTCGTAGGTGCGAACCGACAAGAGTTTGCTGCTCTCCCCCTTTTCGTCCGCAGTCGCTCTTGGATCGCCGTCCGTTCCGGTGTCGGAGGTCACCTTTTCCGTCTTCAGCGTTGCGGGATCCTCTTCCTCGACAACACCGTCCCCCAAACCTCCCATTCCCTCCAGATCCTCGTCGTCGATGTCTGGGATGTCTCCGATCTCGGGCATCACCTCCTTGTCCCCCGCGACCGTCGAGTCGTTCTCTTCTCCTGGTCTTGAACCTCCGAATCCCAACCCCGCGACCCTGTTGGCCAGGTCATCTTCTTGAACCGAGGTCAAACTTTCCTCGGGAGCCGTCGGATCGTGCTCGGAATCAGGTATGTCCACGATGTCGGTCGAGTTGGAAAAAGTTCCGCCACCTTTCCAATTCCGGTTCGTCGAGCGACCGGGGGGAAGGATTGAAACCCGGCGTGAGCATGAAGCGATGGAAACCCCAACAGGACGAGTCTGAGATTCGAGCATGGATCGATCCATCGAGAGGGAGTGGATGCAAGGGTGTGAAAGGGAACTCACTCTCGTCGAAATGGGTAGCCACCCAAGCATCATCCTCTGAACCCGTACCTTGACCATCGTGGTCGAACCTCATGAGCTTCTCCCCGTCTCCTCCATCCTTATCGTTTCCGCCGAGCCTGGATCCCTTCTCGATCTGACTGACCCTCCTCAGCGAAGGGACTCCTCTCGAGATGAGGAACTGCTTATCCTTGGGGAGGTAATCCCTAGCCTTTCCAGCGTCTCCGGAACACCAAGACCAAGTGGGGAACTTGTAAGATAAAAAATCACCGGCCGCCACGAACTCTTCCGGAGTGATCCTCCCGTGTTCCTTGAATTTGGATTCCCGGAGTACGGGAGAGAGGTAGTCCCTCACTGCCCAAAAGTGAGTCTGAATCGTGTTCATCTCTCTGGAACTTTTTCTTTCCGCCTTTTCCCCCCGTCTCTTCGGATCTTGAAGCTTTTTTTTTTTTTTTTTTTTTACCCTTTTTGTCTTTTCTTTCACCTCCTTGGGTTTGGGAACAGGTTCCGGGTTGCGTTCTAGTGTTTTTTTTTTATTGTAGAAGTGGGGGGAAGGGTTTCGATTCTCGATTTTTCAGACGAAGGTAAGTAGGTGAGGGAGCTTGAAGGTAGCGGGTTAGGATAGGAGATGTTGTGATATCGTCAAAGCAGGAGTGGTCAAAAAAGAGGTCGCAGTTGTGTGTGTGTGTGTGCATGTGTGTTGATCTGCCCCCCCCCCCTCTCGTAAACCCTGGCACAGACCAGCCTCACTCAGTACCATTACGTAATCTTGACCGACCCGTGGCGCCTAACTCGACGATGCACTCTCACTTCAACTTGGTTCAGCCTCTTCCTTTTTCTTTTTCAACTCGATCCAATCCTTTCCCCCCCTCTTTCCTTGGAAAGTTGGAGGGGGGGAAGAAAAGGCGGGGAAAGAAAGAAGAGGAAGGCCTTTGGATCTCATCACCACACATGGTAGGTGTGGGCAGAAACCTAGCTAGCTAGTCTATTGTGGTGGATGAAGGACGGCTCAAAGGAGGGGTACGGTGGAACGAACCGGAGAAGAATGAACTTGTCTCGTCCCAAGATTCCGGGGCTCTTCTCTTCAATTCCCCCCCCCCCCCCCCC
>KZ820211.1:0-18233 GCA_003144235.1 Violaceomyces palustris | reverse complement strand
CCGCCCTTCTCGCCTCCTCATTTCCAAAATGAAAACGAAAAAAGGGGGGAGCGAGCGAGTCTAAAAAGTACAAAATGAAGAAAGGAGAGGGGGGGAAAAAGGGAAAGAGGAACGGGAACGAGTCTTGGAAGCCAAGTAACAGAGTCCCAAGTTGCCGGCCCCCCTTGCTTGAACCTTACTTTAGGTTGAGAGAAGGGGAACACTCGGGGTCGTTTTCGGTAAACGGGGTTCAAACCACTTCCCCCTGGCACCATCCTCTCCTTTCCACCTCATGGATTCCCCTCTTAAATCGCCGAGAAGGAGGGGGAGGGGGGGCGAGGGTGATCATGCCCCTCCGTGAATCTAGTGTCAGGGGTTTCGCACGCCTTCAAGTACTCGCTAGGCCATCGCCATCCGAAGCTGGGCGTGGAAACAGAGTCGCACCGTTTCGTCATTGGCTTTAAAAATACAGGACATGTTGGAATTCAGCAGTCTGAGAAGAAGAAGAAAAAAAAGAAGAATGGATCCATTCGTGATTCCATCGGACATGGGATCTTTTTGAACCAGTCTTCTTTGCCTCTCTCGAGACGCGCGGTACTTGGTATGATCCTCTCACTCTCTTCAGGCGTCACGGTGAGAGGATGGGAAAAAGAGTGTGCCGCAAGCCAGAGTCCGTCTATTTGGATCGTCATGTCATTGGGAGGGAAGCGCTCCGCCCTCCTCCAAAGATCAAAGGGCGTCAAAGTTGATGGCGTGCACAGCTCTCTTCCTCTCCCTCTCGTCTTCTCTCTTTTAGAATCGGGAATCATTCGGGTGAAAGGAGAGGTGAAAGATCGACAAGGTCATGGTTAGTCGCTTTGCAAGATGCATGCAGGTCTTTCCAACGGTGAAGAGTGAAGGAATCGAAAGGAAGCTCTTGGAAAGGGATGGGGAAAGAAGTGGAAGAGAAAGACAAAGAGGAGGAGAGACACAGAGGAAGAGAGGAAGCGGGACGGGGAACACTCACCCTCTCGTTGATATGCAAGCCAGCGACCAACCCTGCCAACGCTACGATGATGGTGATCAGCACGATCGTCACCCAAGGGATCCAATCACCAGGGTGGAGGTAGAGTTGCTTGGACCACATTCCCGGATCCCCACCTTTCGAACCTGCTCCTCCTTGGTAAGGGTTGATGAAGACTTGCGAGTTGGGGATGATTCCCTCCGCCGTCAGGAAATGATCCTTCTGATGGCGCGTGGAACCCACGAAGAGGCTTTCGACGTAATTGTTGGTCCTCCCGAGACCAAAGTAGCTGTAGGGCGTCAACAGGCTCCTGTAGTTCACCTGGGGCAGCTGGCCGACCTGCTGGGCTCTCCTCACCCCGTTCGTATCTAGCACGGTGAACTTGTAGGATGCGCCACCGTAGTTGACCCCCCAAGGTCTGAACTTGGACTTTCGACCCGAAGCAGTCGAAGCTTCGCAGAAAGATTGGCATGCCCCGTTGAGAGTCATTGATTTCAAGAAGAAGGCGTCGTGGAAGAAGTTGTTCTGGACAAAGGTCACCAAGCGGCTCGCCGACGGATCGCCCGAGGCCGGCAGCCTCTGCAGCAGAAGATCCAACGTCCCGTCTTCGTCCACATCGAAGAAGTTGACGCTCCTGACATCCTTATAGTTGTCCAGCACGACTGCGCCATCGACAAGCCTTACCAGGGTTCTTTGACTGTCATCCGAGTCCCTCGAGCATCCTGGTCCTGATCCTGCGGAAGAGCAGGCAACATTCTGAAGTAGGTGGACCCGAGTTGCATCCTTTTTGCCACCCTTGGGCAACGTTATGACAGCGATGTCGGGGTAGCCGTCCTTGTTGAAATCTCCCAGCTGGAGAGATACCGGAAGGGAAGGCACCATGCTCGTGTCTGTCAAGAGGATCACTCCATCCTCGGTCAAGGAGGAAATCGGTACTCGGAACAAGTTCTGGAGGGTGCAGGTGATCAAGGTCAGTGGTTGATTGCCTCAGGAACAACCCTCGCCTGAACAGGCGAGGGAACGAATTCAGCCTTCATCTTATCAAATCAGCATTGCCCCCCATGGCAAGGACCTGAAAGCTCACCTTATTGCTGTCGCTCACGGTAAAATCAAACACGTATTCGTCATCCGCCTCGCATAGATTCTGCGAGTCTCTGCAAACCAGCTTCCCGTCCTTCTTTCCGTCGCCCTCCCTTGGGGTGAGGGGGCTACCGCCAAAGAGGCCCTCGCTCTTCTGGGAGCACAAGGGGACCTGCTTGTTGTAAGCGATGTTGATGTAGCATACACCAGACGAAGGCTCGCAAGACGGGAAGACAACGTCGATCGTCCCGTCCCTGTCCATATCTGCAAAGCTGAGTGCTCCGGAGCCGGGGGGAAGGGTGCCGGTCCTACTCAGAACGAATCCTGAAGGGGACCCCTTGCTTGTAACCCAGATCTGGAAGGTCTGCACATCGCTCTTTGGCGTCGAGCAGACAAGGAAGAGGTCGGCCAGACAATCGCCATTGAGGTCGATGTAGGACGAGCTGTGCGGGTTTGCCAATTGGCATGACTCGTCCCGACCATCCGAGCCGGCTAGGAGGGGAGCGTCCATGACTTGAAAAGCGTCGGAGGTAGTCGCATTAAAGCCCGGACTCATCAGGTTCTTCCAGAGCTTGAGCTTGCCGACGACGCCTCCTGACGAAGGGTACTCATGCGCCAGGAGGTCCATCTGCATGTCACCCGAGGCGTCAAAGGCGACGGGCTGGGACAAGGTGGAGGAAGGCACCCTGAAAGGCTGCGAATTGAAGCCCCCGTCCGGCGAGCTCAGCCAGACGAGCATCTGGAGTTCTTCGGAAGGGTCTTGGTGCATGGGGTTGCGTTGGCCCATGGCCAGAACGTCGAGCTTTCCATCATAGTTGAGATCGGCGGCTACAACGTTGGTGATGCGGAATCCGTCGGGTGCACTTATCGATGCGGCAGGTTCGGTTTGAAATCGGAAGGAGGAGTGATCCCACAGGAGAACGTCGACCTTGGAACGAGAGGGGTCGAGGACGAGGAGGTCCTGGTACTGGTCACCGTTGTAATCGCCGAGGGCGACCACCTGGCCCTGAAGCTGGTCGAGACCGAGGCTCCCTGCATGAATAAGACCTTCGTACTTGAACCTCTTCTCTCCGATACCAAAGAGAGCTCGGGAAGGATCGAGGAGGGATGCGATGGCGAGTAGGGTGGAGAAGAGATGGGATGGCCTTTTGAGTGACCTGGCCATTTCTTTTTGACCCACGAGGTCCTCTTCAAGCTTTTCCTTTATTGATTTCTTACTCTCTTCCTTTTTTTTCTTCTTTTCAAAAATCCTAGAGAAGAAGAAGAGGAGGAGGAGGAGAAAGAAAGATGAAGAAAAATAAACGCCCTCTCGTCGGCAGCTGCTATGTGAAGGGCCAAGAGTTGGGAAGCGTGTATGCGACCGAGAAGGAAGATGTGATGCAGGGATGGGCGAGGATGAGCTGTTCTTCTTCAGTTGCTCTCAAAAGGTGATGGGAAAGGAACGGAGACTAGAGGTGACTGGACGAAGATGGGGATGAGGATCTAGACTATGAGGACGTTGAGGATGTTGAGGATGTTGAGGATGTTGAGGATGGGGATGAGGATGATGAGGATGATGAGGATGATGAGGATGTAGGTTGTGGCATGAGTATAGGTGGGAAATTGGAGGAGAGAGGGGACTGATCGCATCACATCGGGCAAAGATGGTGGCGCGAGATAGAGATGGGGCCGTGCGAGCGGATCGAAACACACACAGACAAAATGAATGTGGCGGGCGATCGCAGGCCAGCCTTGGTTGGTCTCACTCACCTCGTCTCACCCAACAAACATCACCGCTGAATGCCACCTTCCCCTTCCCACCATCCTCCCCATTGCAACTCCCTTCTCCTTTGCTTTCAACATCAACATTGAAATTGCCCTCACCTCCTCAATCGAACCTCTTCCCTTCCCCTCAAAACTCCGCCGAAGGGCCCGTTGCCCATCATGTCGGACGAAGGCCTTTTCAGATCGGCCACCATGTCCCTCATCCAACTCTACATCCCCTCCGAGACTGCCCATGCCACTATAAGCGAACTCGGTGAACTCGGTAATGTACAATTCAAGGACCTCAACCCGGATGTTACACCCTTCCAAAGGTCGTTCGCCTCGGACATTCGAAGGGTCGACGAGATGGACAGGAGGATCAGGTTCCTTTACGCCCAGATGGACAAGGAAAAGGTTCCCGTTCGGTCTCTAGAGTCTGCCCTTCCATTCGTTAACTTCGGTGGCCTTGACGCCAGGAGGGGCCCCCAGATGATGGATGAGCTCTTCCAAAAGCTAAAGGAGCACGAGGAGAGGCTCGGGCAGATGAACGGAAGCTACGAGACCCTCCAGAAGAGGCTCCAGGAGCTGGAGGAGGCCAAGCACGTCCTTCGTGAGACCGCCGTCTTCTTTGACCAGGCCGAGGGAAGGCAGGAGCAGGTCAGGGGATCGATCGACGATGCCAATGCTCCTCTCCTCGACGACGTCGAATCTCGTGGCTTCAACTCCCAGCGAGGAGACGAGAGTGGCTACGGCACCTTTGACCTCGAGTTCGTCGCGGGCACCATCGAGAGGACTCGCATGGCCACTTTCGAGCGAATCCTCTGGAGGGTCCTCCGTGGAAATCTCTACATGAACTACGCTGAGATCGAGGAGCCTTTCGACGACCCTACCAGGGAGGAGCCCGTCAGCAAGAACGTCTTCATCATCTTCGCCCACGGTGCCGAGCTCCTGGCCAAGATCCGAAAGATCAGCGAGTCGATGGGAGGTACCCTCTACCCGATTGACAGCAATGCTGACAGGCGCGAGGAGAGCCTTCGTGAGGTGCTCAGCAGGATCGAGGATCTCAACAACGTCCTCTTCTCCACCAGCGCCACCCGTCGCACCGAGCTTGTCAAGGTCGCCGAGAGTCTCAGCGCCTGGGCCGACGTTGTCCGAAAGGAGAAGCTCATCTACTCAACGATGAACCAATTCATGTACGACTCTCGCCGCAAGACGCTCGTCGCCGAGGGTTGGTGCCCTACGAATGAGATCGGTCAGATCCAGCTCGCCCTCAGGAGGGCCGCCGAGAACGCAGGCACCAACGCCCCGCCGGTGCTCCAGGAGCTCAGGACTCACAAGGACCCCCCCACGTTCCAGAGGACCAACAAGTACACGGCGGCGCTTCAGAACGTCGGTGACTCGTACGGTATCGCCAAGTACAAGGAGGTTAACCCGGGCCTGTTCAACTTCATCCTCCTGCCCTTCCTCTTCGCCGTCATGTTCGGCGACATCTTCCACGCATTCCTCATGACGCTCGCCGCCAGCTCCATGTGCCTGTTCGAAAAGAAGCTGGCCAAGATCGACAACGACATCTTCAGCATGTTCTTCTACGGCAGGTACATGATGCTCCTCATGGGTCTCTTCTCCATGTTCACCGGTCTCATGTACAACGACGTGGCCTCAAAGAGCATGCACCTCTTCCACTCTGGCTGGCAGTGGCCCAGGGCCGAAGAGGGCACCGTCGTCGAGGCCATCCAGCTCGCCCGGACCTACCCGATCGGCATCGACCCAGGCTGGCACGGCGCCGACAACGCCCTCGTCTTCACCAACTCGCTCAAGATGAAGATGTCGGTCATCCTCGGCGTCTGCCACATGACGCTCGGTGTTTGCCTCAACTTACCCAACTTTATCCACTTTGGCAAGCGCTGGAAGATCTGGGCCGAGTTCGTGCCCCAGATGCTCTTCCTCCAATCCCTCTTCGGGTACCTCGTGTTTGCCATCATCTACAAGTGGAGCACCGACTGGTACGAGACGGACGCGAGCGGCAACGTGTTCAGGAACAACCCGCCCAACCTGCTCAACATGCTCATCTACATGTTCCTCAAGCCCGGCGATGTTGATCCCAAGGAGCAGCTCTACCCCGGGCAGGCAACGGTCCAGACGTTCCTGCTCATCACCGCCTTTGTGTGTGTACCGTGGATGCTGATCGCGACGCCCTACATCGAGTGGAGGGAGCACCAGAAGATCAAGGGGCAAGGATACAGGGCGATCGGCACCGCGGATGGTCCAGGTGAGGATGAGGACGAGAACGGAGAAGAGGGTAGCGGAGCCAACGGTCATCACGGCAACGGTGGCGCCGGCGGTCATTCCGGAAGCGACGAGATGGAGGAGGAGGAGCACGAGTTCGAGATGGGAGAGGTCATCATCCACCAGGTCATCCACACGATCGAGTTCTGCCTCAACTGCATCTCCAACACGGCGTCCTACCTCCGACTCTGGGCGCTCTCGCTGGCGCACGCCCAACTGTCCGAGGTGCTCTGGAGCATGACCATCTCGGGAGCGTTCGGCATGACCGGCGTCGTTGGCACGCTCGCCACCGTCTTCGCCTTCGCACTCTGGTTCGTCCTCTCCATCGTCATCCTCTGCTGCATGGAGGGCCTCTCGTCTCTGCTCCACTCGGTGCGTCTCGTCTGGGTCGAGTTCGGAAGCAAGTTCTACCAGGCTGGAGGGTACGCTTTCGAGCCGCTCAAGTTTTGAGGGTAGGAGGTGGAAATCCGGGAAAGGATAGAGCGGGATGGGGCGAATCTTTTCCGTCTTTGCTTCTCGTGAAGGTATTCCTTTCCTTCCATCGGCGCTACCACCCACCCTGAAACCCCCTTCGAGTAGTTCCACCTAAGGACAACCCCATGTTCCCACCTCCTCCTTTCTCGCCCTCCCAACCTCACCCTTTTGGGAGGGCCAAGGGTTTGTCGATTAGAATTCTTGTCCAGTCAAAGTAGGGCGAGAGTCACGCCCTTCCGGATTCGTGAAACCTGTTCGTCCCCCAATGACCCACGCTCGCGATTCTGTTCTGAAGAAACGAAGAGGACATTGGTATTGGGACTCGAGAACGTTGCGTTGAATTTCTGAAGGGGGGGGAGGGGATCCATGTCTGTGGGGGTTAGGGGGGTCGTGTTCTACAAAGAGTGAGCGGTGGTGGGGACGAAGGATCCAAGCCAAGCCTCGGCTAACCTCTTTGGCAGACTTGGAAACACCTCGAACAGAGTACCGATCGAGGTTCGACTCGGTGAGTCCTACATCTCGGACATTTCCTCCTCGTCGAACCCCTCACCCTGACTTGGAGGGGTGGGTGAGAGGAGGTGAGGGACCAAGTTGGAACTTGGGAGGGGAGAGGGTGGGAGACGTTGACTCTGGAGACGTTGAAGATGGAAGTCAATTCGGATTCTTCTCGGGGGTGAAGGGATATGGGGGGAAAGAAGATGAGTTTGGTCTGTTTCAGATTCATTTGTTTCTTTTTTCTCGTTCGAGTATCGACAGGGGAGGGGGGGGGGGATCTCTTCGCCTCGCTCACCATGTTGGAGGATGGTTTCCACTAAGGACCGACTCGGAGTCTCCTCAGGATTGGAGGAGGAGACGAGGAGGTCGACTTCGACCTCAAACGAGGATTTCACCTTACCTCCCTTCCTGGCTTCTTCGATCAGAATAAGAGCGACGTCTCTGACCTTGAGGAGTTGGTTGAACTTTTCCGAAACCTCTCGGTCTCTCCACTTGTCGTCCTGGGGTTTCATTCCCCGCCATTTCGCGTAAGGGATGGGGAGGGAGATGGGGAAAGGCAAGGTTCGGAATGAGTTTTGAGAGAGCGTGAGAGGTAGGGTTTGAAGATGGGGCACTCCATTACAAAGAAAAAGAAAAAAAGGAAAAAGGAGAGAATAGAAAGATCCCCCCCCCCCCCCCTTCACTCACGACCGATTGCCAACCTTTGGCGAAGACGGAATCCTGACCTCGACTCGTGGCTTGAGGCTCAGGGTCTCGTTGAGCTCCGTTACGATAATGGTGGATCTCCTCGGCCAGGTAAGGGGTGATGGGAGCCAGGATCGAGGTGAAGGTCCTCAGGATCTGGTCGATGACCGAGATCATCACCTTCCTCCTCTCCCCGTCCTTGGCGTCCACGTAGAGGCAGTCCTTGGCGATGTCGAGGTAGAGCGTCGAAAGCGTTCCGTTGGTGAACTCGGTCAACCTCCTGACCACCTGAGAGAAGTCGAAGCTCTCGTACGCCATCCTGCAGTTGCGTTCCAGTTCGTGGAGCTCGTTGAGGACGTAACGGTCGAGCTGGGATCGCATCGTTCCGCGGGGATGACGAAGGGGGTTGGGGGGGATAACAGAAATCGGATACCAATTCTCAGTCCCTCTGCCTCAAACTGCGAGGCGGCGGATCGCGATCGGGACTCACCAAGCTTGCCTTCCCCTTCTCCAGAACCTCCACTTCCTCCTCCTTGGGCAGGACTGCCAGCATGAACCTAGCCGTGTTCCTCAGCTTCCTCAGCGATTCCGAAGTCTTGCCCATGATCTCGGTACCGATGGGAGCGTCGGACGTGTAGTCGCTCTTGGCTGCCCAGAGCCTCAACGTGTCCGTCCCGTACGCCGGGAACTTGTTCTTCCCCTCCCCACCTCCTTGGATGATGTCCAGAGGCGAGATCGTGTTGCCTATCGATTTGGACATTTTCCTCCCATCCTTGTCCATCACGAAGCCGTGGGTGATCAGGTTGCTGTAAGGCGCCAGAGCCGATTCCGATGAACCTCCGACACCGCTGCCGCCGGCGCCACCCCCCTCCGAAATCTCGGCCGTCGCCACACTCGTGAGCAAAGAGGATTGGAACCATCCCCTGTGCTGGTCGGAACCTTCCAAGTAGACGTCTGCGATCGGACCTCGTCTCTCGATCCCCTCCTTCTTCAACTCGTCGATGATGGTGGCCCAAGATGTGCCACTGTCGAACCAGACGTCGACCGTATCTGAACCTTTGACCCACGTCTTGGTTCCTCGCTCCCTGTACTCTGGCGCAACGAACTCGACCGCGTCCGCCTCCCACCAATAGTCCGTCCCTTTCTCCTCCAGGATCGAGATGATATGAGAGAGGTTCCTCGGAGTCATGAGAGGCTCGTCGGTTCTGGCATCGTAAACGACGGGGATGGGGACCCCCCAGACCCTCTGACGAGAGATGCACCATTCCGACCTCCCCCTGATGAAGGATTCTAGCCTAGATCGGGCCGAGGGAGGCACAAAGTTGACCTTCTCCAGCGCTCGGATCGCGTCGTCCTTGATCCGATCGAGGTTGGCGAACCACTGCGAAGTGGCCCTGACCAACACCGGTAGCTTGGATCTCCAGTCGTAAGGGTACTTGTGCCTCAGGTGTTGCTTGGCCAGAAGCGCACCTTGCTCCTTCAGCATCTTGATCACCTCCACTCCACCCTCGCCCAGGACCTCCTTTCCCACCAGCCTTTTGCTCAGTTGATCCCAGCCGGGAAGTCCGAGAGCCTGGAGCTCGGCGGCGCTGTAGCAGCCTCTCTCATCCACCGGCGAGATGATCCCTTCCTTCTCTAGAAGACCAGCATCCCTCCACGTCTCGTAATCGTCAGCACCATGGGCCGGAGCGGAGTGGACCAAACCCGTACCCGAGGTGGCCGTGACATAAGACGCGCTCAGGATCCTGCGTGGGGGTGAAGAGGGAGGGAGGAAGGAGTGCCTGTAGGTGGAATCCAAAAGGTCGGATCCCTGAAAAGTCGCTACCGTTCTCATTTCGCCCAAGGTCTCCTTCACCCTCTTCCCTTCCTCGTCATTCTCCTTCTGCTGCTGAGGATGATGATGGCGAGCAGGAGGATCCGCGACAACAAGGTCCGAAAGGGCCGAGATCCTGTCGGAGGCCATCAAAAGGTAGGTGCCATCCTTGACCCGTTGGACTATGCTGTACTCGAGTTCCGGGTTGACGTTAACAGCCATGTTGGAAAGCAACGTCCAAGGCGTCGTAGTCCAGATGACCATATCGACTCCCCCTCCACGATCCCACCCCTCCTCCTCCTTGCCGAGCAGGATCTTGATCGCTTCCACGTTCCCTTCCAGGGATCTGAGAAGGGAAGGACCGGCTTGGAGTCTGAACTTGACGTAGACCGTCTGGGATGGATGGTCATCCCTGTATTCTAGCTCGGCCTCGGCCAAGGCCGTCCTGTTGGAAGGTGACCAGTAGACCGGTTTGAACCTTCGGTAGATGAGCCCCCTCCTGGCCATCTCGGCAAACACCTTGAGCTGCCTCACCTCGTAGCCGCCGTCCAAGGTCCTGTAGGTCCCCTCTTGGCTCCAATCCGCCATGATGCCGAACATCTGGAACTCACGCTTCTGAACCTCGATCGCCTTCTCCGCTTCGGACCTTGCCCTCGATCTCAATTCCTTGGCAGAGAGGAGGTGGGCGTCCTTGGAGCCACTCATGTCACCCGATGACGACCCTTTCAAGTGAGAAAGAGCCTTGAGTTCGATGGGCAGTCCGTGGCAATCCCAGCCGGGCATGTAGTGGACCCTCTTCCCCTGCAACACCTGGTACCGATTGATGATGTCCTTGACGATCTTGTTCATCGCATGACCAGTGTGGAGATGTCCGTTGGCATAAGGTGGTCCATCGTGAAGAACGAAGTCCCCACCATCCCCGTTGTTCTTGCGTTGCCAGTCGTACAGATCTTGGCAGGTCAACTTGCTGAAGAGCCTGTCCCTCTTGCTGGCGTTGGCTCGAATGTCGAAATGCGTCCTTGGCAGGATGAGCGTGTCAGAGTAGCTCTTCTCTCCTTCGGGGACGCGGTCATCGGTGTCGGCGTGAAGACCTTTCCGACGGACGGAGCCTCGCTCGACGACCCTGGACCACCATGGGGCGGAGGTGTGAAGCTGAAGAGGGCGAGGAATGTGGCGAGGCGAATTGAAGCATGAAGGGGTAGATCGGAGTGTGTTGGCTCCAGGGAGTCTTACTTTCGACAGCGGAGGGCCCCGAAGCCCCAAGGTAAACCTCCTCGTCATCGGGCCCACCTCCCCCTGCGGAGCTTTACACCGAAGTGAAAGGGTGGGGCGAGGGAAGCGGATCTCGTTGAAGCCGAGAATTTCTTGCTCCTTGATTTCCAAGTGCTCGGTGATGTGATCCTCGGGAGCGTCGAGTGGACCAGAGGGTCAGTGCCTGGGCGTCGATCCTGACCAGTGCCTTTTCCCCACCCCCTCCCCTTTGTGCCCTTCCCACTATCTCTCTGCTACCCCGCGAGTTCGAGATGCTTTCGGTTTCGCACTGTCGCTTCAGTTCTTCCTACTCCTACCCCTTGCCTTGCCGTGGGGTTCTCCCTCTGGGGATTGCTGTGAATGTGGAGAGTCTTCAGACGATGATCGGAAGAAAGTGAGGGTGGAAGAGGAGGGACAGGAGGCAAGAGGCTGTTGGTCAAGTGATCGACTCTTACATGTCACTTCTTTTTCTCTCCCCCCCCCCCGAAACCAAACAGCAAGTAAAACAGGATCGGATTAAGGAGTTCTTCCAAATCGGGCAGCACCCAAGATCGGTGATCCTCGATCTTTTTTATTTTTTGCCCCCGAATCCCGAAAGTGTCCCTACCTTTGAGCCCAGACTGCTCTGCGCAATACGACACCTGGGGGTTCATCGATCTCCATCTGGACCACACTCTCTTCCAAGCCTCTCTCTCTGATGCCTTTGGGGGGAGGGGGGAGGAGTCCCATTGAAAAAAGAAAACTTTGCATTCTCCGGCTTTTTCCACCTTCTGTTCCAACCTAGGAGGCTCGGCCCCCACAATCACACAATCGCATGGATGTCCCGTGTCACACACGACGACCTGACGAAATCTCTCATGGGCCCTCCCATCAATCACCTAGGTGGAAATCGGTGTTGGAAGCTTCTTGGCGTTCTGGCTTGGCATTTTGAACTTGCTGGATTATCAGACCTTGACCAACCGCGAACCCATGGTGGTCTACCTTCATGTAGGCTGATTCTGATCGATCCGAGTTTTTTTTCCACCCTTCGCAGTCTGTGTGTGTGTGTGTGTCGTGCGAATGCGTCTCCGCGTGTTTCTTTGGGAACGACGTCGCAACATTGGTTTCCTCCTCCGGCCCTTCCGCTGCTTGGTCCATCCCACCGAAGAAGGGGTTAAAAAAAAAAAGGAAAGGTCTTCGAGGTTTCCACTCTCACATTTCCTGCGCAAGCGAACCGCCCAACCCAAAAAAGAAATCGAAATGCGGCATGTCTGCCTCCTGCTTCCCTTGAACCTGACCTGCTCTCTTTCTCACTTGCCCTTCACACACTTCTTTTTCTTGCCTGTTTCTCCGACTCGTTCCTTTTCCCCCTTCCCTCCGTTCCACCCGCGCTCCTTTCCCTCCCTCCGTCTCTCCCTTGCCGGAACAACTTTTCCATTGCATGTATGCATGCGCATAGGCACTGTGTGTGTGTTTCTACGTGTCCATCCATCTATTCTCCGCCAATCCTCCGAGTTGCGCCGCCTGGTTGAAGGGGAGGGGGTCGCTCTCTCGGAGAGAGGAACCTCGGAGAGAGGAACCTCGGAGAGAATCTAACATCTTCTATCCTTTTTTAAATCACTGTTCCATGTAGACAAACAAGGGCAGGGGGGAAAAGGAGGTTAAACCACGTGGGCAACTACCACGAGCGCTGAAAGAGGAGATGCCAACTCTGTCCGCTTTGGAACCCTACACCATCTCTCTACCTCTCTCCCTCTCCCTCTCTCTCTCATGCCTGGGGTAGAGAGTCGCCGGAAGACACTGTGGGAGAGGGTTAGGTCGTACCCTTTCACTTTGAAGCTCTGACCCCTTCTCTTACAAAACACGACCCCTCCCAAGGTTTCCGACGAGGATAGTCGGAGGAAAGGAGGTGCCGCGAAAGGGATTCGAAAGGGAAAGGGAAAAAGAAAAGGTACTCGAGGTGGGAGGAAGGATTTGGAAAATCGCCGGCCGAATGCAGTTCCATCTCGGCGGTCTCTCAAGTTTTTTTCAACCCACACGATTCGAAAGTCGGAGTGGTGAGCGAGGATGAGCCCGAATATCTCCATCCTCAACCCAACCGGATCCAACCCTTTTTGCTCTTCTCCTTTCCTCGGGTGAACGGCAGGATGGCGTTCGACTTGAAGGAAACCCCACCGATGACATCACGTTTCGAATCCAACCAGCTTCCGATCCTCGAACAACAAACACCCGCGTCTCCCCCTCCACCGCTTGTGATCGTGACTTTGTCAACCCGAGGGAGGCCTTGGGAGGACCCCTCCTCCTCCTCCTCATCATCATCCTTGTCGTCCAATCCGATCCCGTTCACTTCCCAAAGGGCTTGAACCGAGGATGTGCAGGAGGGGGGAAGAAGGCTCAGGACTGTGCCGTCCTCCAACCCGTTGTGGCGATTGTATTCAGTTTTTTGCATTACGACAGCGTCATTTTCCATCCACTTCGTACCCCTCCACCTAACCCTTCCATCACCTCGGCGGTTCCTCGCCACAATCCAACCACGACACCCTTCTTCTTTCTTCGGGCGATCCTGGACACGATCGATTCAAAAGGGGAAAAAAAGAAAAAGAAAGGTTGAATAGAGACCAAAGTGAGTCACCGCTCTCATGCCTTGGTTGTGTATGCTCGGGATGGAGAGATTCGTCCCCTTTCTCCGTAGTTGGGCCGAGGAAGGGGCTGCCTTTCTCTTCTCTTTTTCTTTCCCGTCAACCAAGTGAGCGAGCATACAGGACACGACAGTGGGATGTATGCCGCCTCCCCCTTGCTCGGTCTGCTTTTCCTTCCTTTTTTTTTTTTATTTCACCAACGTGGGAGCAGTGGGGGTGGCATCTACACTCCCCCAGAGAGAGGGAGCAGAGAGAGGGAGGGAGGGAGAGGCAGGCTCAGGTGGGGCTCCAGCGCGGGGATGGCATCGATTGGGCCCCATACAAACAAAGCCTTCTTTCCCCCATCATCCCTCCAACTTCCAAGCTCGTACTGGCCCTGCGGTCGTAACGATAGGATTTGAAACAGTCCTGTTCTTCGGTTTCGGTCTTGGGGTCCCCCTTCTCGTTTCTACGTGTTCCAATCAAAGGGAACTGCAATCAACCGACCCAACCGACGCTTTTCCTTTTCATCTTCTTCCCTACTTTTTCCTCACTGGACTCTCGGTTCGGGGTCACTCGGTCCTCAGATGCAACCTTGGCCGCGGGCATCCAAGCCCGTGATGATGACGATGATGGTGGTGTGGATGAGTGAGGATGAGTCGTCATCCTCCTGGCTCCTTCTCCTTGGCACATCCACAGCTTGGCCATGTAACCCAACGATTTCTCATCCATCTCGAGTTTGAATCCCCCCCCCCCCTCTCCCTTCTTTTCCCGGGAGACTTTGAATGCCCAATCCACAGTTACCTATCTTTGCATGCATCCCTTCCCTCTCTCTCTCTCTCTCTCTCTCCCATCCCCCTGCCGCCCCACGCCATGAAATCTCGTCTCCGTGTTTCTGAAAAGACTTGCACACCCGCATTGCATCCCTTCATTCCCCTCTCCGCGGGCCCCCTCGATTTCCCTCTCAACCCACACAGACCGAACCATCGGACCCTGAAAAGGGGGGATGAAAGAAAGGAAAGGGAAAGGTGAATCAATAGGGAGAGGGAAGGGGAAGGGAGAGGCATCTACGAATGAGAACAAGGAGTGGAGAGTGTGGACCGACCCCATCTTTTTTCCCCTTTCCTAGTGCAAGTGAATGCACGTAAACACTCCGTGGAAAATCACCAACAACAAGAATAGCCGCAGACATCCATATCCTTTCCAGCAGAGGAGAAGGATCGACTGATTGAACCAGTGAACAAGGAATAGAGAGAGACAGAAAGGAGATGGGTGATTGAGACACACACACACACAGAGCATGCACGATTCCAGAGACTTTCTTCTCTCATTCTGACCGGTTGAATCATCGTTCCCTACCGTTCTCTCTCCCTCTCTCGCTCTCACTCTCACTCTCAAACCATAAAAGAGTCAGGTTGAATCCCTTTCCGTCCCCTTGGTCTGCCCTTTCCCCTCCCTCTCTCAACCCCTTGTTCCTCTCAGCCTTCAATATACGTTCCCCATCCCTCTTACCCACTCGACCCTCACTGAAGAAGAGCAAGACAATTTACGGGTCTACCATTCATACTACTTACATAAGCGGCTAGCGCACCACCCGTTTCCATACCTTCCGAAAGAGGTCCGAGCCCGGAGTGGGTTCAAGCGGCATAAGAGAGATAGAAAGAGAAAACCCCCCGCAATAGAATCGAGGATGGTCTTCACCGTTCGAGGAACGCCGATCGGCGCTCTCACCGTCTTCATCGCCGTCCTCGCCTCCATGGGCGGCTTCCTCTTCGGGTGGGACACGGGTCAAATCTCCGGCCTCCTCATCATGAGCGACTTCAAGGAGCGATTCGCTCAGGGCCCACCTGGCGAGAAGGCTTTCAACACTTGGATCGAGGGCGTCATCGTCTCGCTGCTTTCGGTTGGAACGGCCTTTGGTGTCATGCTTGGGGCTCCCATCGCGGACTTCTTTGGCAGGAGGAGGGCGATGACGATCGAGTGCATCGTTTTCAACTTGGGCGTCATCATCCAGGTCACAGCCTTCCATGCCTGGTACCAGCTCGCGATCGGAAGGTTTGTCACCGGTCTTGGTGTGGGAGCTCTCTCGGCTGCCGTGCCCATGTACCAGTCCGAGACGGTCCCTAGGCAAGTGCGTGGTGCCCTCGTCGGAACCTACCAATTATTTATCACATTTGGGATCCTCCTGGCGTATGCAACTAACATCGGAACAAACCAGTACGATGGCTCTGCCCAGTGGAGAGTGCCGATCGGACTTGGCATCGCCTTCGCCACCATCCTCGGCGTCGGCATCCTGTTCTGCCCAGAATCGCCACGGTGGCTCGCCTCCCAAGGAAGGGAGGAGGAGGCCATGGCGTCTGTCGCGGCCGTCCGAGCAGCCAAACTAGGCGACGGAAACCCTTGGGTCGAGGCCGAGTTCAAGGACATCATCGACTCGATCCGAGAGGACGAGAAGAGGGAAAAGGCAGGCTGGATCGACTGCTTCAAGCCCGCCAACAAGACCTTGTACAGGACCCTGCTCGGCATCACGCTTCAAGCCGGGCAGCAGCTCACCGGGGCCAACTACTTCTTCTACTACGGGACCCAGATCTTTGGCTCGGTAGGGATCTCGGACCCCTTCGTAACGCAGATCATCCTCGGGGGCGTCAACTTTGGCTGCACGTTCCTCGGGCTGTACGTGCTGGAGAGGTTCGGTAGGAGGATACCGCTGATCGTGGGTGCGGCGTGGATGTCTGCATGGCTGTTCGTGTTCGCGATCGCGGGGACGGTGGCCGGACCGGAGATCACGGACCCGGCGATCGGCAAGCTGCTGATCGTCTCGGCCTGCCTCTTCATCCTGGCGTACGCCAGCACCTGGGCGCCGGGCATCTGGATCTTCATCGGCGAGTCGTTCGCGCTGCGCACGAGGGCCAAGCAGGCGGCTCTGGCGACGCTGAGCAACTGGGTCTGGAACTTTTTGATCTCGTTCTTCACCCAACCCATCTCGGCCGACATCCACTACGCCTACGGCTTCATCTTCGCCGGCGCCAACCTGGCCAACTTTTTCATCGCCTACTTTTTCGTCTACGAATCCTCGGACCTCTCGCTGGAGAGCGTGGACGAGATGTACAACGACGCTGCATGCAAGCCTTGGAACTCGAGGAAGTGGTCGCCGGCTGGACACGCTTCGCGAGACCAGGTTCGGGACAAGGAGGCGCAGCAGGGGGTCGAGGTGGGGCAATGGTCCAAGAGCCCCTCGGCCATGGCGGGCGACGAGGCGGAAAAGTATCCCAAGCGCGACGCGACCCAGATCGAGGCGGGGGATGCTTAGAGAGAGAGAACCTCCTAACCCATTGTAGATATCCAAGGACCAACCCCCCCCCCCCCCCCCCCCCCCCCCCCCCCCCCCTTGACCCTTTCATGTTTGCTTTTTCGTAAATCATCCCTTTTTCGCTATTTCTTAGATCTCTCGACCCTGTCCATGGCAGTGCGTGTGCAGAACGGAACGCGGGGTTTTGACAAATTCGCACCCGAAAAGAGGAGATGAATCGATACGGAACAAGAGGGGGAAAGGGATTCGCTAGGATGGACTCTGGATTCGAACGCTGCAACGACTGGGTTCATGCCTAGATATCAAAGTCGGAATCTTGATCCTCCTCCACGGCCGAAGACTTTTTCCTCGTGAACTGCGAGGGGGGAGGGGTTGGTTTTTCGTCAGATGTTGGTGGGGATCACAGAGAGAGAGAGAGAGAAGAATTGCAACTCACCGTGATCTTGGGCTCGTTGGCGCCACCCTGTTGATGATCCACCTGATCCAAGAGACCGATCAGCTGATCCTCTGTGATGGTCTGCCTTACCTGACCGGACTGGGCCATCCTGATGAGGAGGTCGGTGATGGCCTTGCTCTTCTGAGGTTTCACGAGGGCGATCCTAGATACTGAAGGGGTCCAAAGAGGTCAATCAGGGGCAGTGGGAGAAGGAAAAGAAGAAAGAGAGAAACTCACACCTCTCCCTAGCTCGACCATCTAGGATCCTACTCAACATCTGACGTTTCATCTCCTCCTGTTGAGCCATCTGATCCTCCTTGGTTTGAGTCTCCCCTGCGCTGTTCGAGGTGGAAGAGAAGGGGGGACCACCCATCCCTCCCGCTCCCGATGAAGAGGAGGAGGAACCTCCCCTCAACTCGGCCATCCTGGCGGCTCGAATCGCTGCCAATTCGTCTTCCTCCATCTTTGTCCTTGTGCGTTTGGGAAATCTGAGAAGAAAAAGAGAGCCCTCTTTTTTTCCTTTCTCTTTTTCTCCCTGAGCTTTGGTAGACCTTTCGATTTCCCTAGGGAAGGTTGTTCCCCCTCGGAGTAGGGTTTCCGGAACGGGCAAGGAAGGTTCTGTCGGTCCCCCCTCTCTCCCTTTCTCTTCTTTCACCCTAGTTTCACGAAACCAGTCGGAGATGGGACTGTCGGAAAAGAAGGAGGGAAGGGAGAGAGTTTCCTTTCTTTGGTTTTTGTGCTTTTCTCTTTGGTCCTTTTCCAAGCTGGTCGGTGAACTTTCCAAGAAGGGTGAGGTGGAGGATCGAGGGAAAAGTGGGAAGGGAGAGGGGGCTCTGTGTGTGTGTGTGTGTGTGTGAGATGGTTGGGAATGGGGGGGAGAGCCCCCCCCGAGTTGCAAGTTTTTTCTCCAGAAGGGAAATTGGCGTGGATCGGATTTGATCGGGGAGGGAGTCCAGATCCAAGTCGGTGGGTTCTTACACGAACGCTTGGATCCGTGCGTCCGCCCAAGTCCGCACTCGGTAAGCCTCCCATGGCCCATCACCACACGAACCATCCAAAGGCGGGGCCGAACATCCCCCCCC
>KZ820210.1:0-18268 GCA_003144235.1 Violaceomyces palustris | reverse complement strand
GGGGGGGGGGGGGGAGGGTGGTTTTGCCTGCCCAACAGGCAAAGGAGGGGCATTGAAAATTCATCTCCTCTCTCTCTCCACACCATGGCCATCTCGCTGACCATTCCTATCTTCCTGCATCCCCCTCTTCCTCCTTTCATGGGCGTTCCGCTCGTAACTAATCCCTATCACGTCCGTCGAAAAAAAAAAACCGTGTAGAGGAAGATGAAGCACCTCAACAAGCAAAAGGACGGAAAGAAGAGGCTGAAGACGATGGGCATAGGAAGGGTCCAGATCCCAACGGAAAAGTGAGTAACCGATCTTCGGCTCTTTTCTTTGCCGGTCTCTTTCTTTTTGATTTCTTCATCTACGTCTCGAGAGCCGTCATGGAGGGGATGACTCGTTGGCTTTGCCTTGAATTCGAGGTGGGAGCAATCTGGGTCAAGCAAGTCTTGGCACGTTTCCTTCATCTTTTATTTTTACTTTTCATTCTTTCATGCTCTCCCCACCCAGGATCTTGAGGGAGCGGGGTTGGAAAAAGTGTCAGTCAGGATTGAGCGTCATGGATCTCTTGGAAGAGATGGAAAGAGGGGGCGGGGACGGGAGCCCAAAGAGGTGCAGAAGAAGGATCAGGCACCGGACAGCATAGAGGACAGCATAGATTGATAAATCGAGAGGGGGCTTGTGGGGAAGTGGCGGACCTGTTTGAGCGATGGGGGGGGGGGGGGGTGTAAGAAAAGCCCGGCGGCGGTGAAGAAGGGCAGGGGTGGTTATCATCCTCTCTTGTCGCTTCGGATCCAAAGCAAGGAAGACATGATCTCGACCTCCAAGGGGAAAGAGGTTGTGTCGATCTCTTTCTCGCTTTGAAATGGCGTGTTGGGAACGTTTTCAGGTGGATCTCAAAGAGATGGGGTGGCGGGGGAGGGTTGGCTGGTCACATGGGCCTTTGATGAAACGATCGGTCTTCGATCTTCCATCTCCACTCTCCCCAACTCCACACCTCTTTGCCTACTCTCCCTCGCGCGGAGACTGAATTTTCTAGGGACCGACAACTGGACTTGCGAGGGGGGATTCCGCGGTCCCACCCTTTTTAGCCCCCTCCTTCCTCGCCTTCCTTTCCTTCCTCGCCTTCCTTTCCTCCTTTCCTTTCTCAGCAAACTCGGGATCGAAAAGAGGGAAGCTGAAGAACAGAAAAGAAAGGGAAGCGACGTCGATTTCCTTTTCACTCCAGTGGTGCTTTCTCCAAGACGAGAGTCGGCTCGGAATCCTCCCGTGACGATTTGATTCCCGATCCACCCTCTCTCTCTCTCCCACTCTCCTCCTCCTCTCCGGGGGGAAAGGGAGGCAGAGACAGACAGGGAAGGGAAGGGCCAAAACACTGAGAGAGACCGACCGAGTGAGGCGCTTGGAACCACAGACTCACCCCATTGCCCACTTGCTCCCTTTTCCCCCCCTTCCCAAACAGGTTCCTCGAGGTCTTGGATACGAGATCCAGAAAGTCGTGAAAGAAATGAAAAGGGTTTGGGTTGAAGTGGGATGGAGCGGCCGATTCGTTCTTGATCCGTGATTTCCTACAACGATCTCTGACCCGAGTGCGCTTCTCCCACTCGAGGTTGGATTCGCGAGGCAGATTCGAATGTGATTTTGGATTGGGGGACACGCGAGGTTGAGGATGGACAGCAGCGTCCAGTCTATCCAGCCCCCCGAAGTGATTTCGAGTGGAGAGATTCAAGATGATCAATAATACCACTGGATGTGGTCAGTGTCCTCATCCAGATCCTTCCCTCACTTGATGGATCTCGACTCGCTCGCTCCGTCACCGTCTCTCTCCTCTGCTTTGATGCCACGAGCACTTGCCACGCGTTCGTCTCGCTCCTTTACCCGACCCCCCCTTCTTCCCCTTTCTCCACAATCATGCACTCTCCCTCTCTCCCCTCTCCCCTCTCCCCTCTCCCCTCCTCCCTCTTCCAACTCCCCTTCCCTGTTTCTCTTGGCGTTCGCATTTTGAGCGCGGGGGGAGGTTGGGCCCTGTTCTTTCTTACACTCGCACAGCGCCAGCCGACTTACCTCTCTCCTCCCTCTTCTCCCTCTCTCCCCCTCTCGTTCTATTCATCGATCGATCGAATGAATCCAACCTCTGTCGCGCATCTTGCCTCCTTCGCGCGCTGGCCAACCTGCAGTCCCCCCATGCACCGTTCCCTTGTCTCTCTCCAACTCGCAGCAACCAGAGCCTAATGCACCAACCACCGCGACTCGCCACCCAACCGACGACTCTCACACGCACATCCACCACTTCCCCCCCGTCAGCCATCCGCTTTGACTTGGGGGGTCGCTTCCGAAATTGGGCACAGGGGGGTCAGCTGTTCCTTGCCTTGGCTCTCCCTCCAAATCCCTTTTCCACCTCCTCTGTTCGCTCGCCCTCCTTTCCCCCTTCCCTCTCCTCCTCCCCTCCCTGACTCGGCCAAGACGGATCGAGCTTACTTGCAAGCCTCCATCCGATTGGGTGAGTCTCTCTTCCTCCCTCCCTCTCTCACTCTCTCTCTCTGTGCCTCCGTTCTCTCTCTCTCTCTCTCGATCCCGCTGATTCAAGCGCGTCGGCAAGAGGTCAGGTTCGCATTGCGGTGGATCGAGCGGGCATACACTCACATAGAGTGGCTCCACAGACATGCATACAAGGTGAGGTGGTGGTGGTGGTGGTGGTGGTGGAACACGAGGCTGGAGGGGAATGGGAACAGGACCGTGACTGTTCATGCATCGGAATCTCTTGCTCTCCTCTTTCCCCCCGACCTCCTTCGCCGCAAAAAAAGCTGTTTTCGTCCACAGTGAAACAAGTGGTCCGATCGGCTCTCTCTCTCTCTCTCTTTCCATGGTCCCTCTCCCTCTTGTCGAGACCTGATGTGAGAGGTTTCGGGGGAGCCCTTCGAAGGGCTGCTTTCGTGTCCTCCGCCAAAAGGCCAACGAGGGAAGGTCCCAACCATGTGCAACAGAGGTTCAAGCCTCTTCCAACCAAATTGGGACGAAAGAGAGGGGGAGGCAATGACTGAAAGCGGATCCGTGATCATTTGCTTTGCAAGAGCCCAATCGTAGGTTTTTCGATTTTCCTCCCCTGACTTGGCTCGACCTTTGATGCGCAGGATAAACCTGTCAAAAAGGGCTCGGGAGGGCAGGGGAAGGGGAAAATGAGCGGAGCAAGAAAACGAGAAAGGCGGGAGAGAAGAAGGAAGAAGAACAAGACACACCACTCCCTTGTTGCCTGTCTCACTCAATCTGGTGACTTTGCCATGTTTGCCCCCATCTACACTCGATCAACCGCCCGCCCATCTTCCACTTCCAACCACATCTCTCGCCCTCTCTCGCCCCCTTCTCTGTCTCTTCCATCCCCCCTCTACCCCGCTTTTCTAGGCGAGGCCGGAAAAATAATAACAATTTGAATAAATAAAAAAACAATCCTGTCCTGCAACCTCTCGGTATGTGCAAGGTATGCTCCTTCCCCACACTCATTACCCCGCAAAAAGAAAGGAAGAGAGGATGGGGGGGGGGGGGGGAAAAGAAGGTTGGTGGGAAAGATCAGGTGGAGTGGTGATTTACTGAGACCATGTGCCTGGTGGACTCTAGGTTGCGACAGAACCATCCAACCATTATCTGACTGAATACCCAGAAACAGCCGAACGTCCCCAAGTACCGCCTCAACAACGTGCGTGCACCTACTCTGTCAGTCCCCCTCCCCCATCTTGGCCTCCCTGGAACCGAAAAGGGTTCCATGAGAAAAGCATCAGCAATCCTCTAGATTACCTCCGTCAAATCCCGCTGGCCCAGCCCCTACCCACGCGAGAGCTCGCACGCGAAGCTCAGCAGCAGAAGATTATCGCTTCGCTGCTCATTGACGGCCTTCTCCCTCACCACCTTTTCCATCAGGGCCTTTCGCTCCAACTCCAAGATGAGAAAGAGGTACATAAAGGAGCCTGATCCATGCTTGGGGATGCGTGATAGTGAGAAGCCGAAGACCTCCCCCACCCCAACCCAAACCCCTCGCCTTCTCTCCTCTCACCCCGCCCCAAACTCCCAAAAGATTCCTACCACCATCGGTCTCAAAGACCTTTTCTCGTCTCCATCCAACCTCGACTCTTTCCCCTCAAAGTCGAAAATCCATCAAGTGCTTTGAAAGAAGGGATAGAAATCTAGAGACGACATCCGCAGTTGATAGAGACCTTCGTGAAGAGATAAAACATCTGACTTGGGGGGAGATCCGGCTAAAGCAACCAAACCAACACACACACACACACACACACACACACACACGCACGCACGCACAAGCTCGACTCCAAACATGTCTGGATTGCGAACCGAGGAAGGGCGAAGGTCTGGCTCGATCACTTCGGACGAGAAGGAGAAGGTAGACCTTCAGAACGTAGGGCCAACATACCTGACCCAGGATGCATCGGAGATAGGGGAGGACCGTGAGTCGAACCGGGTCGAAAGGATGGTGACGGCCTCCAACTTGGAAAACATCAACCAAGGCCTGGACCTGGACGAGGTCAAGAGGGTGACGAGGAAGGTGGACAAGAGGTTGCTCCCAATCCTTGGAGCTCTCTACTCGATCGCCCTCATAGACAGGACCAACCTCTCGGCTGCCCGCATCGCTGGAGCCGGTGTCGACCTCAAGTTGACCACGGGATCCAACTACAGCATCCCAGCCTTGATCTTCTTCGTGAGCATCTTGAATCCCCTTTTCCATTTTTTTCCCCCTTTTTTTCGGTTTCACAACCTTTTTCTGACGTGAGATCAATCACCTTCTGACCTTAATTTATTCATTTCTTTCGTTCTTCCCGCCCCCTACAGGTTCCTTACATCATCTTCGAGTTACCGTCCAACCTGCTGCTGAGAAAGATCGGTGCGGCCAAGCAGCTAGGGACGATCGCCTTCCTGTGGGGATCCATGATGGTCGCCATGGGTTTCGTCAACAACTGGCAGCAGCTCACTGTCCTCAGGGCTCTGGTCGGACTCTTCGAGGCTGGATTCTTCCCGGCTTGCGTCCTACTCATCTCGACCTGGTACGTCAGGAAGGAATCGCAGGTGAGGATGTCTTTCTTCTACCTCATCTCGGTCGGAGTCGCCGGTTTCTCCAACATCCTGGCCTACGGTCTGAGCCTGATGGAAGGGGTGGGAGGACTCAGGGGTTGGAGGTGGATCTTCATCATCGAAGGGATCATCACCGTCCTGGTGGCCTTGGTGGCCTACTGGATCATCGTCGACTTCCCCGACAAGGCGGTCGAGAAGGGTTTCCTGACCCAATCCGAATCCGACCTGGTCCTCACCAGGATCCAGAGGGACAGGGGGGATTCCGAACACGACCCTCTGACCTGGTCCAAGGCTGCAAAGTACGCCTCGGACGTAAAGCTCTGGTGCTACGGTCTCTGCTTCATGTGCGCCACCATGCCCTCGTACGCCTTCGCCTACTTCCTCCCCGTCATCTTCCGAGGCATGGGTTTCAACGTGAGGGACTCCTTCCTCCTCATCGCTCCGCCTTACATCTTCGCCGTCATCGTGGCCTTCTCCTTGGCCATCGTCTCGGACAGGATCTTCATGAGGGCTCCCATCGTCATCACCCAGGCCCTCATGACCATCCTCGGTCTAGGCATGCTCTTCGCTCAAAAGCACAGAGGAGTCCAACTGGCAGGATCCTTCTTCGGAGTGGCTGGCGCCAACGGCAACGTGGCTTCCGTCCTCAACTACGGTCAGAACAACATCCAAGGTCAATCCAAGAGATCCTTCGTCTCCGCCTTGGTCGTAGGTTTCGGAGGGATCGGTGGTATCATGGCCTCCACCGTCTTCAGGGAGAAGGACGCTCCCCTCTACAGACCAGGTCTATGGGCGACCATCGGAGCTCAGATCTTCATCGTCCTCTGCGTCTCTTGCCTCTCGGTCTACTTTTTCATCACCAACAAGCTCGTCAGGAGCGGAAAGAAGGTCGTCGAAGGAAAGGAAGGTTTCCTTTACACCATCTGAGAGGAATCCCGATTCTCTCCCTCTCCCTCTCTCTCGGCTCCTTTCCCTCACCCTTTCTTTTTTTTTTTTCCCCCCAACCCATGTGCGTCAATCCAAACTCTGTAGCAACTCTTCCATCATCCCAGTTTACCGCACCTTCTCTTCCCTCACGTGTCGATCCACAGTTGAAACCCCTATATCCCTCCCCACTTCCGACACCGTCTTCGGAACGGAAACCCATTCCCCCCCAATGAGATGAAATGCCATATAAAATAAAATAAAGAAAGAAATCCAAAGAGATCCCACACATCGATTAAGCAAAGTCACGAACCATTGCCGATGTTCTTTTCAAAGACCATTCAACGGATTCGCACGCAGTCTCGTTCGAGAGAGGGGGAAGGAAGGAGTGAGGAAATCGGTCAAGATGAAAAAAAAAAATGATAAAATGATAGTGATGAGAAAATGAAGTGAGATCACCTCTCATCCACTCGGATCACACTCTCCAACCTACCCCTTGGGAACGCGTGGCCCGAAAGAGCGGCAAACGACCTTCTGGACTCAGAAAAGGAGTGAAGACAAGAACTGAGGTTGACTGCTTCAGAAGAGGTGGAGCCATTCTGTTTCTTTTCTAATTTTTTTTACAACTGTTGTATAAGAAGACGAAGCTTGGACGACTGTTCGTTGTGGGCTGGCATCTATTCGGGGAAGGCGTTTAGCAGTGGTGACAAAAAAAAAAAACGAACAAAACAAACAAAACAAAAAGTCGCTTGCCAGCAATTCCGGTTCGTGCTTTCCCTTCCACTTCCAGGGACACAAGAGGAAACCCTCCTTCTCTCGGTCTGGGAGTGGTCTCCAGCGGGGGTTGGCGGGGAGGAACGGAATCCGAGGGGACCACTTCCTCTCTCCTTCACACCTTCTAGATTGGGTCCTCTCCGTTCCAGGCCACGAGGTCCAGGCACCTCTCGATCACTTGCTCGACGTTCCATCTACCACCGGGACCGCCGGATCCGTACTTCATCTTCAGCAGAGAACCGACCTCGTCGCACGCTCGGAGCACGTCGTCAATGTCCTTCTTGGTGTGTGCGGCGCTGACGCAGAACCTCACCCTCGATGAGATCAGGGGCGTGGCCGGGTAGGCTACCACCACCACCACGATCGGAGGCCTTGCCGGTCGATCCATGTTGGCGACCGAGGCGGGATCGTTGATCGCCTTGAGCTGCTCCGAAGTCAGGTCTGACTCCTCAGCGACGATTCTTTCCGATGGCGGTAGGCTTTGTTGCCTGTCGAGCATCATCCGCGAAAACAGCGGCATCTTGGCCGGGTGAAAGATGAGTAGAGGTACGATTGGGCTGTCTCGATGCCCGTAGACGATGAAGCCTAGTTTTCTCAGACCGCTGCTCAGGTACCTGGCGTTGAACGCGAGGCGACGGAGCCTCTCTCTACCCTCGCTACCATCCATCAGTGGGGCAGGAAGCTGAACCCAGCTTGGCAACAGCGACTTTTCCTCTTGCACGTTGCCAGCTCCCATGATACTGGCCATGGAGGCGATGATCTGAGTGAGCACGGGGGGAGCCAGGGTTTCAGCATACACGTTGGCGTGGTTTGTCAGGCGAATTCGATCGATCAGGGCCTTGTCACCAGCGATGTAACCGCCTGCGGCACCAAACGATTTGGTGAATGTACCCATCAGAATCTCCACTCTCTTGGGATCAATCCCAAAGTAGTCGCATACACCTCGTCCATTGGGTCCAATGGCGCCGATGGAGTGAGCCTCGTCGATGTACAAGTGGAACTGTTGTTGCGAAAGGGGACAAGGATACCAGATACAAGGGTCAGCAGAGGTAAGAAAAAAACCAAGCGGTGAAACACAACACGCTCCAATGACGAACACTGACCTTGTACTTCTCCTTCAGCCTCATCACCTCAGGGAGGTTGACCAAGGTTCCTTCCATCGAGTAGAGACCTTCCACAATCAAAAGGATCTTCTTCCAAGGCCTGTGGGTCCTCGGCATGCCCTGACTGATGCATTCGCGCAGCAGGGCCTCGAGCTTTTCCATGTCGTTATGCTTGTACTGCCTGATGTGGGCCCCACTAAGCCTTGCGCCGAAGCGGATCGAGCTGTGGTTGTACTCGTCAGAGATGATCAGGGTACCGGGAGATGCGATGGCTGGAATGGTGGTGCTGTTGGTGGCGAAGCCCATGCTGATAATGCAAGCATCTTCCTTGCCGACGAACCTAGCGACGAGCTTCTCGGCTTGAGCGTGAAGGTCCAAGCTACCCACGCCCAGTCTGCTGCCATAGCTGCTGACTCCGTAACGCTTCAGGCATTCTTCGACAGCATCAGCGCAACCTCCGTGAGACTGGGCAAAACCAAGGTAGTTGTAGGCGCTGATGTTGAGCGCGCGGGTCTTCTCGCCAGTCAGGCGGAAGGACTGGTAGTAGTCGTCGCTGACCCTGTCCAAGGTCACAACGGTCCTTCCGCAGACACCAGTGACAGGCCTGCTGAAGCAGTCGTCCATTCGGGCCTTCAGCCTCCTCGTGTAGAAACTGTCAAAGTCCGAGTTGAGGGCGGCGTAGCCATCTCGCTCGACGAGGTGCCTGTAGCTTTTGGGGAAGAGTCGCTTGCCGGTATAGTCCCTCATGTGCCCAATGACGATAAGGAAAATGTAGCTGATGTAAGTTGTCAAGACTGTGAAGTAGCTGGGCTCCTCCTCGATAGGGTGGGGGAGCGAGGCGCCCTGCCGATGCTCGGACGTGTATCGGAAGGCCTGGTTGGGGCAGTAGCCAAACTCGGAGTGCAAGAGAACAGCGCCGTCCGCGCTGCTACCATGGCTCGTGGGAGGTTGAGCCGTGGCACTAGGGGCACCTCCTTTGCCAGCGAGACTGCTTAGCTGAGCGTAAAGCTTCTCGTTCCGGAGCTGCACATTCTTGTTGTGGAGATCCTGCAGCGACTCGAGGCTCTCGATCGAGGCAGAAGTGGAGCCAGTGGTCATGCTTGGAGGCTGGCTCTCGACGCCTGGAGAGCTTCCCTCGGAGCCCGAGACGCTCCATGGATGGTCAAGCTCGCTGGCGAGGAGGTCGCGGTGAATGTATGCGGAATCCACTGAGGCGGTCATGGTGTTGGCGTCGGCTTGGACGGAGTAGATCTTGGTCGCGAAGGGGTCGACCTCTGACGGAGAGACTCTAACGGTTGGCAATCCCTTCTTGATGATCGCTGCAAGGCTGGGCGAGCGTCCAGGTTGCTGAGGGGAAGAAGCAGCGGTAGGGAAAGAGTCGACCTGGCTCTTGTTTGAAGAAGAAACAGTGAAAGAGTCTGGGGCTTCACGGGAGTGGGACTCGGGCATCGTCCGCGTGTGAACTAGAGTAGAGAGTGGTCAAAGTCAGTCACCAGTGAAGGAGGCTGAGAAGAGGGGGAATCGGGCCAAAGATCTGGTTCCAAAGATGCTAGATGCTGGACCGACAGTCGGAGGAAGATTGGCAGGGAGGTAAGCGTGCTGCCTGGACGAGCGCCGTAGAGTCCCTGTCGGCCGTGCGAGATGGAAGGAGAGGAAAGGAGACGATGAAGGCTGTCCTTTGACCGCCTTAGTTTCCCTTTCCTTGTTCTTCTCTTTTTGTTTAGAGGAGGGCTAGTTGGATTTCCTCCACGGGCAGTCGAGAAACGAAAGTTTAATGTCGGCGAGGGTAGAGGGTTGTCCAGAAGACTGGAAGGAAAAAAAGAGATGCGGGCAAGGATCGTGAGGAAGAGTTTTGAAGAGGAAGGGAGGGAGGGGGCGGTTGGTTGATGTTACTTTTGGCGCTTGGGAGGACACGGGGTGGTTGGTGATGATGGTGGTCAGGGAAACGGTTCTTGAGGAACGCGGGTGGATGGTGGTGTTGACTAATACGATTGCGGGAGGTGAGGGAGGGAGAGCCATGGCGAGCGAACTGAGTCCCAAATTTCAACGTTTGATTTTTTACTTATTTATTTTATTTTCGCCCTCATCCACCACCACTACTGTGCAGCTCTCTGTCTCTACCTTTCTGGCTCTTGCCTCCGTCCCCACCAGCCCGCCTGTCCTTTCGCTACAGAGCAAGCTCTTACGATCCCGAGGAGATACAGTATGAGGAGGGGAGGCGGACACTCATAGACTGTCTGAACCATCTCCATCGAGCCTATCGATCGTCAAAGGAGAAGACACGCATGCGCACACCTGGCTGGCCCTAGCCACTCTTCTCCTCCTTCTTCTGCTTGTTCATGTGCTCTGTCTTCACCATCATCATCCTACAACGACCCCCGCCTTCTGAACCCTCAAACTTGAATGTGAATGTGAGAGATGCAAGCTCAAGGTGTTCCCTCCTTCCACAGTCCAGCTAGCTTTGTGAAAGGGGGCCAGGGGAAAAGGGGGAGAGGGGGGGGGGAGAGGGCCTGCTGTTGCTGTTGCTGTGCGTGAGTCCGAGTTCGAGTGAAAGTGCGAGTGTATGTGTGCGCGCGTGTGCGTGTGTGCGTGTGAGTGTGTGAGTGTGGAAGTGTGTGAGTGTGGCGAGTGTATCTTTCCCATGTTTCTTTTTCATCATTACTATTTTGTCTTTTTTCCCCTTTCTCTTCTTTTCGGTTCGGCGGATTCTTGTTTTTTCTTTTTTTCCCATTTTTTTTTAGGATTCCCCTTGAACGGCGTCAAAAACCCTCTCTTCCTCCACGGTATCCAAGAAAGAAAGAAAGAAAAGGAGGAAGGAAGGAAGGAAGCGTCTGGATGAACCAACCTACTCAAACTGTTGTCCTGTTGTACAATCAGCAATCACCTTAACGATCCTCTTGACTCTGCCATTTCCAAACTTTCCACCTGCTCTCTCTTCCGTGCAAGAACTGGCTGTGTAAACTCCTGACTCCCCCCCCTCCCACCCTTGAGGCAAAAAATAAATATAAAGAAGAACCCTGTCTGTAGGGGAGAAAAATGCCCTGGAATGCTTCACTTGCCTTCCATCAAACGAAGCGAGGAGCGAGCGCGAGACCCATAGGATGGCCCGGGGGGGGGAGTACGCATACACGGACTCGTTTGCGCTCATCTGATCAAGTGAGTGTGAGTGTGAGTGTGAGTGTGAATGTGAGTGTAAACAAGGTCAGGATTTGACGCGGTTAAGGGGGGGAGAGGCGATGGACGACGGACATGAGCGGAAAATCCGCCTTCACCCGTTCCCTTCCAAGCAAGCTCGTTCCCTCCTCTCAAATCTTTACGAGCATGGCTTTTACCTTCTGACACAAGACTTTCAACGTGACCAATCAACCAATCCTGAGGATAAGAGCATGAGTGGTACGAGAGGAGATGGGGAACTAGGGGGAAAGTTGCACCGGAGGAAGGGAGGCGATCGCGAGCTAGAGCGTGACTTCGACGGTCTCACTGGGCCTTTTCTTTCTTTTTTACTTTCTTTTCCTCGGGGAGGGTTGGCCGAAGAGGCATCAACACGACAAAGGGTCGGGCCACGGAAGTGGAGGAAAGCTGGCTGCAGGGGGAGAGGAGGGGGGGGTTGGTTAGAACGTCCGCTCCTTCCCCTCGGGTTGCAAACTTTTGCGCCCGACCCAATCCCCAACCACCTGAATGAATCCGAAGGGAAAACAAACCCTTCCCCCCCCCCCTTTCCGGCCCCTGGTGACCGTTGGCATCGATGGTCGTCCACTCGCCTCGGGGTGAGGTCCTACGATGTGGCGAAAGATGGGCAAGAGCGATCGCAGACATCGATCTCAACCACTCTTCTGACAAGGGTTTCATTAGATGAATGTGGCGCTCAGAAGGCGCGAAAGGCGCGACTGTCCAGCGTCTTGATTCCAGCACGACCAACTCTCAGAATAATACAAATGCTGCATCGGATTAAAACAAGGGAAGTGCCAATCATCCTCAAATCCAGGTCGGTCGTCACTCGGCAGTGAGTTTGGGTTATAGGGTCAAGAGGTTAAAGAAAAGAATTTCTTAATAATTTGACCGATCATCATCGAGCCTTCCCTCCCCGAACGATGAATTTGACCGGTGTATTGCTACTACATGTGTATGTACAATCATGAATATGTTTTATTCTCCCATATTTACGATGGAGAATCCGAGTTTCATGTACGCTACGTTCCCAGAAGAAATCATTATAATCTAACTTGAGGATCGTCATCGTTGACCAACCTTCATCTCCACGGCTACCCGGCTCCGGTTCGTGGTCAAACCCATGGACATCGGGGAAGGGGAAAAGGTTTTCGAAACTTCAAATGCTGAACGGGGACAAGGAAAAGGGAATACATACAAAGTGGAACATGATTCGAATCTACAAGCCACAGACAGGGTACGCGTGTCAGGTTGGATGACATCCCCTCCTCCCACGGCGTACATAAATACAGTAGGTACATTAATACTGTGGGTGTGTGACTTTCGAAAGGATTACTCGGACTTTGACTTTGGCAAAGGTCACCACACTATTTCCGAGGGAAAGAGGTGAGAGTCGCAATTCTTGTTGCGACCGCGTCATGATCGGAGTCATGGAGAAAAAAATGAGTACGTAATCAGTATCACGTGAGTCGATTCCTGTACATGCCCCACTCCCCCTTTTTATCTGGCCTTGGCCTGAAAACAAAACCGTGTGGGCCTTGTCAAAGCTCTCCCCAAGAAGAAGACACGAACATTGTGGATCCTTGTTCCCCTTTCACCGTGGAAATCATAGAAACCTAAAAAGAATCCTTTCGATCGATCAGCGTCCGAGTCGACCCCTACCAAATCATGACAAGCGTAATCTCCCCAGCTCTCCATGGCTGTTGGTTAGATTTGAGAGGTGTGGGGATGTGGTTGAGCTGCCAAGGTCGAGCGAACAACGGTTCGCAGCAATCCGCCAACGAAAGGATTCTCAATTCACATACATCCCCGTCACAGTCTTCGCGGGGTCAGATTCGGGTGGGTAGAGTGGCATCCGGGTGTCATTTCTATATCCCGTCCTCCTTCAAAAAAGGCAACCTGACAGTGGGCACGCTCCTCTTCTCCGGGCTTTACGGAGAATTAACCAACCTGTCTGGGTTATTGATCCAGCATGAGCAAGCAACCCCGATTCCGAACCGAGAGCGAAAGAAAGAAAAAAAGAAAGAAAGAAAGAAAGAAAGAAAGAAAGAAAGAAAGAAAGGGAGGTCGAAATCGTTGAGATCTCTTTTTGTTTTTTGTTTTTTTATAGTATTCTTCCTTGCCCCAGAAAAGAAGTGATATGTTTACAGAGCGAGAACAGAGAGAGGGTCAAGAGTAAACAGATGTTTAAACTCGGCCCTTACCGGCACCACCCTTCATCTGCTGGCGGGAGACCTTTGGTCCAGAGCCACCGGCACCGACGGCCTGGAAGCGAAGTCAGAGAGGGTAAAAATGTAGAGGAAAAGTAGGGAGGAGGTTATGAGCGAAGAGGGAAATGAATCAGCGATCAGTCCTCTTCTCGGCTCTGAGCTAGGTCGTCCCTGACGCGCTCTGATATCCGTTTAGCCCTGTGGTATCACAGGAACTCTTCGGTTTTGCTCACCTTGGCCTTGTTGGCCTTGCGGGCCTCAGTGGCAGCCTTCTTCTGCTCCTTGGACTTGGCAAGAGCCTGCTGGCGAGCAGCGGCACGGACCTCTGGCTTCTGGTTACGGCGGGCAGCGATGGCGTCGAGCGAGGCACCGACGATTCCGCGCTGGTGCTTGACGGCCTTGCGGGAGCGCTTCTTGGCAACCTCCTCAGTGACACCCTTCTTGTGCATGCGACGGAAGACGACGGTCCATGCGATCTTACGTGGGTTCTTGCGCTGCAAGAAGAGCGACTCGCTCTTGGACGAGACGAATCGGAAGACCTGGCGAACGGTTGAAGAAGTAACGTGTGGGAAGCTGTGGTGGGTGCATGCTCCATCGTACGACGATTCCTTGGCTTAGTCCCTTCGGAAACCTTGGCCTCTTCCGTCATTGCTACCTGCCACAACTCTTTTCTTCGCCGCCGAAAAGACTCCCTTCCTCCACTTAAGACCGTAGTCTAATTTTGGCCAATATTCCTCTCGTCCCTAATCATTCCTATCACCCCAGCATTCATTCAACCCTCCTCTGTTGATTCCTCTTGAAACTTGCTTGCCTTCCGCCTGCATCCCTAGATGTAGCCCGGTAAGCCCCACTCTTTCGCTCCCTAGCCACCTCTTCTTCGAGATTCCGATGTTCTCCATTGTTCACGGCCCTGCGGGGAACACTCACCTTGTTGTCACCACGGACGTAAAGCTTACCCTTACCCCTGATACACCAAAGTGGAAAAGAAAATCACAGAACGATTCCATAGCCGTCAGCGCCGCCGGTCCTTCCTTTGTCTCTATTCAACGAGTGTGCTGCCACCCAAACAAACCTCCCCCAGCCCCAACGGATAACCCTTTCAATTCCTGGCCCAACAGTCAACCAAGAAGCGTACGTCCCGGAAGCTTTGCTCGTTGTTGAAGAGATGTTTAAGCGTATGCGGCGACAAAGGGCTTGTTTCTTGAAAGTGATGATTCCATCCCTCTACCAGGGCGTGGAAACGTCTCGCCAATGAAAGTTCGTCCAAGTTGCTTTGCTGCCTTCATGCCTGGAACTCCTTTCACTTCCCGTGTAGTTCGCCTCCTTCGTGACAGAAAACCTCTTTGGAAGAGGAGAGTCCTCTATCTCTTGACGAATTCCTCCTCCTCCTCCTCCTCCTCCTAAGCCCTGCCATCCCTTCGTCCTTCGTCCTTTGACCGAATCGGAGCCTCCTTCCTACCGGCAGTACTTACGGGTAGATCTTCTTCTGAGAGAACGAACAAGTTTCGACCTTCATCTTTTGGTGGGGGAAGTTGTGTTGAACGGGGAAAACAAGTAACAAAAAACGGGTTGGGGATAGGAAGTTTTAGTTGAGATGGATTCTCCCACTTCCCTTTCTTGTTTTCTTCCTTCTCCTCTGACAGATGATGAAAGGGATCCTCTTCTCTGGTAGGCTTGACGATTCTCACCTTGATGTGTGTGGGCTGTTCTTGAGGGGTGACTTGATAGGTGAAGGTGAGCACTGAACAGGCATACAGCAGACTTGGCTTTCCCCCTTCGGTGAGCGTCTCTTTCTCTTTCACTGTCCCCCCCACTCTCTCTCTCTCTCTCTCTCTCTCTCTCTCCCCCTCTCCCTGTGGCTGGGCTCGCTGGCGAACTGCCTGCTGCTCTGTCGCTCACTCACTCACTCACTCACCTCTCAGCTCTTCACTCTCTCTCTGTGTCCTCTCTCGCTCACTTTATCTCTGTACTCGGACTCTTCAATCACTAACTGTTTCCAACCCACCTGCCCTTGGCTTGGTCTCACTAAAGTGTATTGCAGTCTTCCTTCCGTCTCTCCCTCCTCTTCTTGCATCTTAATCTCCTGAGCCACCGTGTCGATGAGCTTCTTCCACCTCCAGCGAGCCAACGAAGGCCGGTTGTGAATGCTCATGGCCACCTTACCCCCCGCCCAGTTCAACTTTGGGATCACGCGTTCGAAAGATGGTTTCGATTTTACTTCAGCCAGGAGTGTAAAAAGGGAGGGTTTTGTGATTAAACGTGGGTAATCTTGGGTGAGGCGTATCACGTGACAATTCCTCGGCCGAATTCGACAATGACATCAAATGGTATTAAGGCCCCAAACCACTTGTCCTCTCTTTCTCCTGCCCCCTTGGCCGTTTGAGGCCTCAATGTTGGGGAGGCTCTTCGTCGTCATGAGTCGCTGTCTTGCCTCGAGCCAGAAGATGATCGGTAGGAACAAAACGCTTTGACTGCGTACTCACAACCAACCATGAAGACAGTGGCCAGGCTCCCAGTCCAGGTCGTCTTCACAGCATGTCATCCGTCTCTTGGACCAATGCTCGAGACCTCCATCAATTTTGTACCCGACGGTGTGAAGCAGAACATGCTCTAGGATCGGATGAAGCCTCGGTCCAAGAAAGGGATACAGGCGTGAGAAAGAGTCAAGGTAGCTTTCCTTGGGGGAACTTTTCCACCTTGCCATCACCCCTCGAACGGATTATGAACCCGACCCCTTCCTCCTTGGCCTCTACCCGTTCACCGCGATGATTTGATACCGAACCCAACCTCGGATGGTTAACAAATGAGCCATTCTCGCTCCGTTCGTAACCTTGACTAATTTCTTCGCACTACGCCACCCTCCCCCCAAATCTTTTCCCTAATTGGCAGCCGCCACCTAGCCGCCCAGCCGCCAAGGGGAGCGAAACCCCGAGGAAGCTTTGTGCGTCGGAGGGTGGCTGTGGCGGGCTCGGGTTTATTGCTCAATTCTGACCCGTGTCGCTATCGAGGCGTTCTTGATTCCAGCCATTCTTTTCCGCCTTTTTTATTTATTTTTATTTTTATTTTTTTTCCCTCGGCCCAGCTGCATCGCATGGAATCGAAGATCCTCCTTCATCTCCACTGGAGGGGCGGAACATAGGGGCCGAAAGATGATATGGCCCATGACCAGCGAGTTGACTTTCCCCCACACCGTCTGTTTTATCTACCGGCATTGGACCGACTCCGAAAAGGTTGTCCGCATTCCCCCTTCCCACCTTTTTCCTGAAACGCGAAGTCCATCCCATTCTGATGGGCCCACGACTTCGTTTTGCGAATGTTTCCCTTCGATGTTGATCAGACATTACCATCAAGAGCGCGCTGACTTGGTTTCAAATCGAGGATAGCAGCAGCAGCATAGCGGCAACTCAGAAGCTTCGCGGGATGAAAGATTCCTATCCGATGGAAAAAACGATCGGAAACGATCCAGAAAGGGAAGAGGCGGCGATGATCGAAGTTGAGCGGTTCCCATCGATCATCAGCCCTTCTAGCTCGACAAACTCTGCCGAGGTTTCTTGGTCGACGATGACGATCTACTCCGTCATGGAAGGCGGAGAGGACCTACAAGACACCGTCGCTGACCCTTCATCGCAAGAGCTTCCCGCTCAGATCCAGGCGGAAACGGCGAGGACTCGGATTCTCACGGCGCCGCTGCTCGAGTCAGCTTCGAAGCTTACCTCCGCAACCCAATCGATCCCTTCATCCTTGACATCCAAAATCACTTTAGCGGCGATTCATCCTGGCAAGGTCTCGAGCCAAGGTCGGTATCAGACCCCCCTAGCATCGCCTACCGTCACCTCCTCCTCCTCCTCCTCCTCCTCCTCCTCCTCCTCCTCCTCCTCCTCTTCCTCATCCACCTCTTACTCATCCTCCTCTTCCTCTTCCTCAGGAGACCGCTTCGACCCAGAATCATCTTGGACAAGGACAACAACTCCCTCCGCCCCAGTTCCAACGGATCGACCGAACCATCAAGGCGAAGAAGACGACAACAACGACAAGGACACCCACCGCCACCCCAAAGACAGAGTGCCGCTGGAGGGCGGCATCTCGAAGGGCGTCGAGGAAGCCGTCCTAAGCGTCTCGATCATCTTTGCTATGCTCTTTTTGGTCTCGGTCGTGCTGGTGTTTCTCAGCTTTGTCCGAAAGCAAAAGAGGAGAAGCTGGCCCAGGGACTCGCCCGTCCACTTCCAACAAGCTACAGCGCGAGGTAGCGACGTCGGAAGAAATTGAAGGGATCGTCCCGGAATAGATGACTTTTCTGGAAGGATCTCACGCCGAGTGAGATGAAAAAGCTTCTCGAGGGTCTCCCCCCTTTTTTTATCTTCTTAATTATCAGGAAGATCGCTTTGCCCTCAGAGGTCCTGTGGAAAAAATACCATCCTGCAACTCCACCACTTTCTCGATACTTCCCTGTCATGGCGGGATCCTTACCAATGTTTTGATAACCCATCGCAGGAAAGATGATGAGCAATCTCGCTCCCTCTTCGTTTTATTTTGAAACGATAAACGCGACAGAGATTCCGGAAAGGCAAAAAAGGATTGTACGAAAACCGTTCGTTCATCGTCCTTTCTTCTCCAACATGGCAAAGATGAAATCTTGGTCGAGTGTTGGACGGCCTTCCTTCTCATGGCTCGCCCCATAGGACTCGGAGTTGACACGACCGTCGAACCCAAGCATTCTTTCTTCATCGAGCGAATCACCCTCTCCTTCATCCTCTTTCGTCGGAGACGCTTTGTAGAGACCCAAGGTTCCTAAAGGCCAGTTTGAGGGGTCAAGGGGGCACCTCGAACATTTTCCTCCACTTCCTTCCCATTTGAAAATCTTTCACCACCCAGACCAACCCTTCCTTCTTTACATCCGGACACATGTTGATGTCTGAATGCGGTGGGTTAGGGGTAAAAAGAATCGGAATCCATCCTTTATCCCCCCCCATCTTTTCCCCCCTCTTCCAGACCGATTTGAAATTCAGTCTCGAACACAACCGTCGACCCACT